>ML394322.1:0-81105 GCA_005239525.1 Nicotiana knightiana | reverse complement strand
ATGATTGATAGAGACGATTAATCAAGCTATACGAAGTATCCGAGAAGTAAGTTCACCAGCGGGGGAAACTATAACCTTAGATTTTTATTACAATTGTTTATACCTTAGCATAGTTAATATTTATTTTTAATCTTTAGTATTAATAATTTAAATAACATCAGGTGACAGCTGAGTATTATTTTAACAACGTGCTTGATACGTCAATTCCCTGTGGGATCGACTCTGGGCATAATACCCCAGGATTCTATTTGCAACGCCCGCTTAGTCTTCTACAAGACATAGTTGAGCGTGATCAGCACTCTCCCACATCACTCCGAGAATGCGATGAACAAACCAATAACATCCAAAAACACTCTACACGATCGTGGAGCTCATCAGGAAAGCACCAGAAATCCGCATTGTAACCACAACCCAAAGTGGTCCAAAACCACATTGAAACTCACCCTAAGCCATACGGAGTATCGTCCAATTATGCCAACAAGTCCAAATACATTACATAAACTTATACAAAGTCTCAAAACACCACAATTTAAATCAAAATCAAGAATTAAAGGTCTAGATCATTCTCTTAACTTTCAAAATTTCAACTTTGTTGAACGCGTATGAACCACAGTTAGACATTTCGGATTACAAACAAACTTTGAACACTAGTTATAATTGATAAAAAAGACCTATTCCAAGTTCTGAAACAATAATCCGAACCCGATACATTTCAACTTTGTTGACCACGTCTGGACCACAGTTAGACATTTTGGATTACAACCAAACTTTGAACATTAGTTATAATTGATAGAAAAGACCTATTCCAAGTTCTGAAACAATAATCCAAACCCGATACAATCAAAGTCAACTCCCGATCAAACTTGTAAACTCTCCAATTCTTCAAATCACCAACTTTCGACAAATTGAGCTAAAATCATTTTGCAACATCCAAATTCAAATATGAACACATACCCAATTCCAGAATCTCCATCAGAACCTATTGAAACCATCAATCCCAATTATCGGATTATTTACTCTTAGTCAACTCTTCCAACTTAAAGCTTCTAAATTGAGAATTACTTTTGCAAATCAACTTTGTACCTCTCGAAAGTAGAAACCAACCATACACACAAGTCATAATACATAGTATAAAGCTACCCAAAGTCTCAAACCCCCTCAATAAAGTGCTAAATTTCAAAATGATCGATCGGGTTGTTACATTATGTTCCATCTTTTAAGTACAATCTTATTTCAATTCAATTCTTGGCTTCTCAGCTTAAAGGTTTGGTTGCCTTTACTTTTTTTTCATGTCTGTTGTAGGCTCCTTTAATAAAGAGGCCTCTGGAGATTGGAAAATTCAAGGATGGCTTGTACCTCTTTTGCTCAAGTTGTCTAAAGAATTCATATTCCATTTTAGTATCTACCTTCAATTCATCACTTCTATGTTCAACTTTTTCTGGTTCTTGTGATGTAAATAATTTGAACTATCATCATTCTTAGTCACTGATAAATGATTCCAGTTGCAATAAAGCTTATTGCTTTTCTTCCTATTCCTTCTTGTTTGATAAGAATGATGTTTATTTTTTGTGGCATTCTAAGTTGAGACATGTGCCTTTTTGTTAAGATGAGGGGACTATCTTCCATACTTATTCAATTCTCACCCAAGCAACCCTTCCTTTGTTCTATTTTCCCATGGCTAGAGAAACTACAGTTCCCTTTCCTTAGAGAACTAGCACTACCAATTGTATTTTTATCTTCTTCATGTTGGCCTTGGGGAACCTATCATGTTTCTAACCATGATAATTAAAAAATACTTCTTCATCTTAGTGGATGATCACAGTAGGGCCACTTGGACCCATCTCTTAACTTTTAAAAGCAATTCTTTACAAGTTATCAAAATTTTCGTATATATGATTGAAACCTAGTGTTAAATCCCTCAGATCTGAAAATGGTTTAGAATTTGTTAATATTTTGTTGTATATCCATCAATTCAACTATAACGACCTGGCCGGTCGTTTTGAGTGTTGTAGCCCTCATTCCCCTATTTACTGCTTATTATATGCTAAATTGTTGATATGTGACTTGCCGGGGTAGTTGGTTTGCTTCTGGGGATGTTTCAGAATGAATTGGGACGCTTAGTTCCAAGGTTGGAAGCTTAAGTTGAAAGAGTTGACCGGATGTTGACTTATGTATAAACGACTCCAGAATGGAGTTTTGATGGTTCTACTAGCTCCGTTGGGTGATTTTGGACTTAGGAGTGTATCCAGATAGTGATTTGGAGGCTAGTTTGTTATTTTAGCTTGAAATGGCAAAACTTGGAAAATTTGAAGTTTGGAAAGTTGAGAAGTTTGATCGATAGTTGACTTTGTGGTTATCGTGCTCGGATTTTTGTTTTGTAAGTTGGAATACGTTCATTTTTTCATTTATGACTTGTGTGCAAAATTTGAGATTTATAATCGGAGTTGATTTGATAGGTTTCGGCATCGATTGTAGGAGTTGAAATTTGTTAGTTTTTGTTAGGCTTGAATTGGGGTGCAATTCACGTTTTTGATGTTGTTTGATATCATTTGAGACCTCGAATAATCTTGTATCATGTTTTAGGACTTGTTGGTATATTTGGTTGAGGTCCCTGGGGGCCTCGAGTCGATTTTAGAGGGTTAACGGATCGAATTTTGGACTGAAGAAATGGCTGATGAGTTCGGACTAGTGTGATCACTCCTGCGAAAGCTGCAGGTGTGTGGATGGAATCGCAGAAAAGGATTTAGGTGAGCTAGGGGAGTTGCGCATGTGTGAGGGGATTTCCCCACCTGCGTGTTCGCAAATGCGGACGGAGGATCGCAAAAGCGAGAAGGGGCTGGTAAGGCAGGTCCGCAGAAGCGGAAGTTTCTTGCAGGAGCGCAACTGTAGGTGTGGAACTTGGAGCGTAGGTGTGGACGTTGTGGACTTAAGTGACTTCTGCAGAAACAGGATTATTGCCACATAAGTGATTCCACAAGTAAGAGTTCTGGCCCGCAGGTGCGAAAGCACTGGGCAAAATATAGGTGGAAGGGTTTCGAGGTTTTTATCTTTTTTGGACTTTGCAAGCTCGGATTAAGGTGGTCTTTGAGAGGGGCTTCGAGTTATTTCTTGAGGTAAGTCACTTTTGATCATTTTTATGCAATAATATTGATTACCCATTGAATTTCCCACCTAGTTTGTGTGTTTTTAAGGTAAAATTTTGGAAGTTTTTGGTTAGGGATTGGAGATTTAAATTTAGGGATTTGAGTGACGATTTGGTGTCGTAATTTGGTAAATTTGGTATGGTTGGAATCGTGGTTGAATGGATGTTCCGCTTCCGTAACTTTTATCGGATTTCGAGACATGGGTCTGGGGTTGACTTTTTGAGTTGACTTTTTGACTTTTGATTAAGAAATTAGAATTTTCATACAGAATTGATTCATATAGCTTGAGTTGATTGTATCAAATTGTTTGTGGCTAGATTCGAGGTGTTTGGAAGCCGATTCGCGAGTCAAGGGCTTATTGGAGTAGAAATTCGCACGGGTTGAGGTAAGTAAAACTTCTAAACTTGGTTCTAAGGGTATGAATCCCTGAAATTACGTGTTATGTGATTGGTGTTGAGGTGACGCGCATGCTAGGTGACGGACGTGTGGGCGTGCACCGTAGTAATTGTGGTTCAGCGATTCCTTGGAACTGTATAGTTCTTATCTGTATATTTTACTATACTTTATGTGTTAGAGCACTTGAGCTGTGGTTTATGTTAGGAATCATGTTTAGGCTATGTAACGGTGCTATTGGGACCCACAGTGGTCATTCTTTGCTATTGAGTTATTTGCTTAATTGCAGTTATGTACTCAGTCGCATTCATCATTGAATATCTGTCACACCCCGAACCTGGGGAGGTGTAGCTGGCACTCGATGCCTAACTGGCCCGAGTGAACCACTCTGTAACTCATGATCGTTCGATCAAAACTAGAACATACATAGGTCGAGTTAGCTGAACTCATTCCTTTTGTAACTATCATGGGCACACATGGCCACGACTCATAATGTACAACTGTAAGTGGGCAACACTGTATCAATAAACTATCATTCCTAAAATATGAATACATATGGGCCGTCAAGGCCTCTAACATACTGTACAAGATGAACCTTTTTCCACAAAGCCTCTAAGATTATTTAACATCAAACAGGACAGAGCACCAGCTTACCCATACATCTATATCAAAACTCTGACACAATGACTCATAGACTCGGCTGCACTCCGAATAAGGTGGAGTCTTACCGATCCTTCGCTGAATGCAAACCTCGTCTACTATGAGGGCTCGTCAATCTGATTATCTATACCTGTAGGCATGAATGCAGCATCCCCAACAAAAGGATGTCAGTACGAATATGAGTCAGTATCAGCGGGTTAACATATCTTCAGGTTATCTTCAGCGGGTTAACATATATATATATATATATAACTGCTCTGTCATAGTAGGCTCGCTCATAGGTGCTCGGCCATACTAGGCTATGTATCTTGATCAACTGGGCTCGCTCATAGGTGCTCACCCATAGTAGGCTCGATATATTACTCACCATCT
This sequence comes from Nicotiana knightiana, assembly GCA_005239525.1. Classification (NCBI taxonomy): domain Eukaryota; kingdom Viridiplantae; phylum Streptophyta; class Magnoliopsida; order Solanales; family Solanaceae; genus Nicotiana; species Nicotiana knightiana. The sequence continues at coordinate 76,537 of ML394322.1, read as the reverse complement.
GATCAGAGGTTACCCAATAGGGTCCTGCCCATCGATTATAGCTCGATGGTAATGAAATTACCGTAATTCTGTATATATAGACTCTCTACTCTCCTGACTGGAAAAAGGAAATACTCAAATGAATATGAAGTCCCGATAAAGATAATATTGTAACTTACAAAACTAGGAAAATATACGTAACTTTCGAGATATGAATTTTTCTTTATACCTCGTTATCAAACTGGTGTAATTACGAGATCATGCAAAATAAAGGAAGAGCTTAGCCTGAACATACCTGGACCAATTTTCTTTACAATTCCTCTAATACACGTCTTGTGTGACGAACATGTAACGACGGGTTGAAGTAGGGAAAAATACATATGATATTCTTGAGAAGGATTGCTCCATACTCCCTTAGAATCGCAAAATCCCGTTGCTACTACGTAATATAACCTTGTATGAAATCTCACGTTTTTGAATTCTTGAAGAATTTTTTTGCAAGCTCACGTTACTGAATTTTGTTGAAAGCTCACATTACTAAATTTTGTTGAAAGCTCTCATTACTGAATTTTGTTGAAAGCTCACATTGTTGAAAATGAATCTCACGTTCAGAGACTTGGAATTCAAAATGAATTCTTTGAAGTTATTGAATATGAATTCTTTCAATGTCTTGCTTGGTAGGCCCCACTTATTTGATGACTAGTCCACAAGATTCTTTCAATTTTACACCTTATAGTAATGACTAGTGAGTCATTAATTACAATAGGGGGGCTTCCACGTTGATTTTTATATAAGGCTTATCCAAAAAATTATCCACTTATTCCTTAATTACATGGTTAATCTTCCACCAAAAATCCACAATTAACCAAATATCTACATAATTGAGAATTATCTCAAATTTCTTAAAATACTACTTACTTTTATCACACTTTATACACCTTACTATCATGGTTATGTGGTATCTTGTATGGTCCATAAATATCGGGTATTTTAGCTCGGGCCATATTTTATCCCAAAATAGCAAATTTCGAAGAAACTCATTTTCTTCGATTTGCTTACCCTCTTACCTTCACGAACTTACTTATCCCTTGTTTGAAATAGCATAATACTTGTAACCTCAAAATAATCTCATTCCCGAGTTTGCGTCGATTAACTTTACGATGAAACCTTAACGTCCAAAAATGCGGGATGTAATATCTCATTCCCGAGCTTCCATCAATTTACTTATGGTGTACTTTCATGTACAAAAATGTGAGGTGTAACATCATTCCCCCTTTGGAACGTTCGCCCTCGAATGTTGACTGGCGCATTCATCATTTTCGTAACTAATGTCTTCTGAATACTTGAGTACTCTTCTTGCCATCTAGGCAACTGTTCTCTGAATAGATCTAAAGGCCAGGGCATTCCCCCCTTTAAGCCTCTTTATCACACGGTAGTGGGAATCATTCTAATCTCGTAACTGTTTCTATCTTCTATCATGCAGCTTGTACGACTCTAACTTTGTATGTGCGCTTATGCGACGCTTCTCTCCTCTTTCCTCCAGCTCTTAGCCAATCTCTAGGACTTACTTTGTGAACATATACAAAATCATGTCAAGTTGTTCCTCTAGGCGTCATTAATTTTACTACATCTAAGTAGGCCATACTATACCATAACTCTTACTTCGATTTATTGCTACTAAGGTCTGTGACCAACTCCAGGTTACCCTTGTTTCTTATCCTACATGCATAAAGCTAAGTATTTTAACGCTTCTTCGTTACTGATCATCTTAAGAATGATGGTCTAATCTCATCTCATACTTCTATCTCTTTCATGACCTCCTTTTCACATAGGTTCTATTATAATACTTGCACCTCTGGTGCATACACAATTTGGTGGGAGTTTCGTACTGACTTCTTATGAGGCCTGTACTTTTCCAACTGGCTTTATCATAGGGCTGTTATAGAATATGGTTTTTGTACTTCCTCTCATGTACCTCTAATATTAAGAGTGATCCTTCAATGTTCTCAATCACAATTTCTACAATTTCTAGGTCCAATAATCATATTATGATTTACTTCGTTGATGTAAGTCTTTAGTTTCCTCCTTCTCGTAATCGGCCTTTATGTTGGCTTAAGTTATCTTCCAATCTGCGGCTCATGGTATTAGTTATACTTTTATCCCTCTGTGGACGCTATGGAATATCCATGATACAATCTTCTAACAATTCATTCCTTTGTCTATAACCTGGGCTCAATTCTTTCTTTTAACTTATACCGGAATCTTCTACGGCTGTATGATTGTCAACATATATTTTGCATGGATAATAATTCGAACTCTTAAGTGCGTTCACAACGTAATCAACTCTGGATCATTGATCGAATGATTCTTTCATTCCTTCTCAATTTTCTTTAAACGTAAGCCATTACCTTTCCTGGTCTTTCTTCCCCCTTGTTGGGGGAATACTAAGCTTATCTTAGCTCTCACGCATGCTGGAATTTTCGTACAACTCATATGATCTTCGAATATTGCTTTTGATTTTATTTGCCATTCACTAGCCACAGTAGGTTCCTCTTTCTTATGGAGGATGTACAATGTGTTGTGAAACTGTTGTTACAAGATCATTTCCTCCTTAGGTCATTGTTCTTAGGTTGAACCTCCTTCCTCTTTTCCTCATCTAGTCTTTCATTGTAGTACTTAGGGAGGACCCTCTGACTCTTGTAAATATGTGAGCTCATTACATTGTATACTCAACGGACCTCCTGATGTCTTCCTTGTCTATACTTATCTGTAGTTACTTACCTCCACGACCTCGTGCTCGTGGGGTTGCTTCTGAGCTAATATTTGGACTTTTTTCCTAGTGGAACTCCCTTTTATCTTTGTAATCCTCATACGATACCTTTACTACCCCAACTTCTTTCTTAATATTTATCAAGGTCATGATGTCAAATTTGTGAGACTGAATTCCCCATCTTGGTGTTCATTCTGTTTATCTTGCATGATCTATTGATTTGTCTGTATCCTCTTGTCTAGCCATAACTAGGCCCTTCATGAATCAACTACTAACTATTTGTTGGCCCATTCTCATATCAATGTTCCACATAATCTTTCTTGGTTTATTTCCTTTGTCTTAATTTACCTTTCGCACTGGCTCCTTATTTATCAATAACATCCCGGGCAGGAACCCTTACGTCCTTTCCTTGACGTCATGTTTACATAATGTTCTGGTTTCATATTTGTAGGCTTTGAATAACTGCAATCTCATCCCTCTCTCATTTTTATCGCATTCTTCTTTTACCATTCCATAATTACTAGAACTGCTTAACTCTGACTTAATGCCATTATCACTCCATATTCCCCCATTTAGGGGAGTACTAAGAGTTGGAGATATATAGATGTTTTACCTCTTCATCTTTGGCGTCCTTTCACATCATTGATGACCCTTACTCGCCTTGCGGTAATCCTTATGTACTAAGGATAACAAAATTTCCTTACTCGTGAGGGTGACACTTAGTGTAACTGGCACATACAGTCCCTTAAGCTTAACTTTTTCTCACAATTCTTGCTTCAGGGAAGTGTTTTCCTGAATGACCATTCTCTGAATTTGGTATGAATCTTCTTCTGTTTTCCATTCTATTATTGCTGGAACGCAATCTGAAATTATCACAATGCCAATCATTATCAAATTACTCAGTCCCTAATTCATGTTAAGCTTACCTTGTTCACCAGCCCATACTGATTTCTATTACTTTGGGGTATAACTTTTCCTTCTGGTAGTCGCGTTGGAGTCACGAACTTATTCCTCGAAATGAGGATATGACTTTATGGCCTATACTCTTTTGTTGTCTCCAGACCTGTCACTTCTCACCTTTTCCTTCACTTGACTATAGTCTCTGATACTGTCATTTTTTTGACCTACCATTATCATCCATGTATCACACCTTACTCTTAATGCTTCATTAGCTCTCTTCTTACTTCCTCCTAACATTTTTGTCTATCACTTTATTTTGAAACTTCAACAAGATATTCTTTTGCTTTTAGCTCTCCTTGCTTCATTCATCGGCTCTTCAGGTTGCTCAACCTCCTTACTCTACCAGGGACGAGAGTCACACTAAGGTAATATATATCCCTTCCTGGCTTTCAGTGCCTATCTTCGGAATTTTTTCTTTTTGATCATGCTAGTATTCACATCTAATTGTAATATTCTAGAGTGCACCACCTGGGTGTCTCACAAGGGGATATTTTAGCGCCTTTGTAATATCCTTCAGAAATAACTAATTCAAACCATCCAGGTTACTCTAACCCCAGCCGGATCCTACTATCTTGTCCTTCTTTTAAACCATACCGTTAGCTCCCATAGGGCATGACTGAGATAGGTGTGGCTGATTGTACGTACATCTATTACTGTTGAAAGTAATTCAAAATGCTTATATCTCCCTTTCTGAATGGTAAAAAATGATAATATTTACCAATTGGGTATCTCGTACCCTGCTTCACCTTGCTCCTTTTACTTGTTGAGACTTTTGTCTAACTTTCAATTATGTTATTCCCTTTTACCGTAAGAGTGGATAAATATTCTTTCCTTAAATATCCTTATAAAGAACCGTACACCTTTTAGTACACGCATGATCTGCTGAAGACCTCTCATTTACTCATCATAAGCGAGATGCAAAATCGACTTCCTCTAACTCAACACTTCCACAACTATATCTCTTATCGATCGTCTTTCTGAATGTAAGCATCGTCTTATTATGAATAAAATAGAAGTTCGAATTGTGACATTAGTGGAGATCTCTCGTATTAATGCTCTCGGCGCACGATAAGCAAAGGAAGGCTAACGTGCACCGCTGATGGCAAGGAAGCGAAGGCAGGCAACTACGGTGACCGGTGTGACTACGCCGGTAAATTCAGTGACACAGACCCTTACTCCATTAACCTTTGGAAGCTTCTTACCAGCTGGGTTTAAACCAGTTGAGGAAGAAAATGAATTAGGAAGGAAAGAGGAGATGAACAGTAATCAATGGAACAGTAAATGTATGAATACTGAAATCGAGCAACAGAAGAGCAAGGAGAAGCTACCAATGAGCCCAAAACGTCTTCAATTCTCAGAAGCTGGGTCATCGAGGCAAAATACAGATCTGGATCTGGGAAAAACAGAGATGGAAAAGGAGAGAACAGCGCATGCAAAAGAGGTAAGGATACAGAATAGGAACTCGCAAATGGGAATGAAGCTGGATTATGTTCCCCCAAGCCATAGAGAAGGTAAAATGATAGTACAAATTGAGGAAGAAGATGTTAATGAACTAAAGGATTACTGGGATAATGCTTTAATTGGATATGTACTGGGGGATACACCATATGAGAAATCTATGGTGAACTACATAGAAACAGTTTGGAACTATGTAGATAAGCCCCAAGTACTATATCATCAGGAGGGATACTATGTGTTCAGATTCAAAAATTGAGAAGATAAGGAAGTTGTAATTCAAGCAGGACCTCACACTTACCACAATAAGCCACTGATACTGCAGAATTGGGAGAGATATTTTCACTTTGATCCTAGGTATATCACCACGATTCCACTGTGGATTCAATTACTAGCCTATCAATAGGATACTGGACTGCACATGCCTTGAGTAAAGTGGCAAGTGTTGTAGGATTGCCAATGTATACAGACAAACATACAGCAGAACTAGGGAAGATATCCTATGCAAGGGTGCTAGTGAAAGTGGATATAACAAAACCATGGGTGGAGACAGTTGAAATCATAACTCCTACGAGTGTGAAACAACAGGAAATTGTTTATGAATGGAAGCCAAAGTTCTGCACAGAATGTTTACATTTTGGACATGAACTGATTGAATGTTGGAAACTAAATAAGAAGGAGGAGAATGAAGAACTCCAAATGCCCAGAAGAAGAAACAGAGGCAAAAGGAATAGAATCATACAAGAGTGGAAACCAAAGGAACAACAAAGAGAGGAAGAGAAGAATGAAGTACCTGGTGGAATAAAGCAACATATTGATGATGATAAGGAGATACATCATAGGGGCACATATCAAAGAGGAAAAAAGGTTATGAGTGTAGGGGAATATGAAGATCAAAACAGCACTCTAAGTAACCATGGGAGAAATGTAGGTCCAAATAGATTCATATTGTTGAATGAGGTGGGACACACAGATGAACAGGGGGGAGGCATGGATTATGATCCTACACAGCACCCACCATGATCATAAGCACATGGAATATAAGAGGGCTAAATAAGCCCTACAAGCAAAAAGAGTTGAAAATCTTTTTGCAGAAGAATAAGGTGGATATCCTAGGATGTCTGGAAACTAGAGTAAAAGAAAAAAAGGAAAAAACAATACTACATAGAATAGCAAGGGATTGGGGATACTGCTGTAATTATGATAAGGCTGAAAATGGCAGAATATGGTTGATATGGAGATCAAACTTATCAGTGGATATGATGCAAGTCCATGAGCAATGTATTCACTGTAGAGTTACTGATACAATAAATGGGAATCAGATTATGCTAACAGTAGTGTATGCTAGAAACAAGAGCCAGGAGAAAACAAAATTGTGGGATGAACTGAAAAGAAAAGGAGGATTGACTCAAATTCCATGGATCATAAGTGGTGATTTTAATAGTGTTTTGAGTACTGATGATAGATTGGGACAGCCTGTTACAATGAATGAAATAAAAGAGTTCAAGGAATGCATTGATGGTATACAGTTAACCCCTTTGAAGACAAAAGGATGTTTCTATACTTGGTGCAATAAACAACAAGTAGTAGATAGGGTATACAGCAAAATAGATTGGACTCTTGGCAATTTTGAATGGATCAAAGACTATGGACATGTGGAAGCTGACTACTTGGAACCTGGAGTATCGGATCACTCTCCTATAGTGATTCAAATATGGAAATGAAAAAACATATACCATAAACCATTTAAGATATATATGGTAACAATGGAACACAGGGAGTTCAAACCCATGGTAGAGGACATGTGGAGGCAGAAGATGGATTGTGATCCTATGGAAAGAATATGGGGAAAATTACAGAAGCTGAAATCGATGTCAAAAGGACTGAACAAGGAGATGACAAGCTATGAAAGAAGACTGAATCAAACTAGACAAAAGTTAGAAAATGTGCAGAATAGTCTGAAGATCAGTCCCGTAAACCAAGAAATGATTGAAGAAGAAAAAATGACATTACAGGAGTTAGAGAAGTGGGGCATAATAGAGGAAAGAGTCTTGAGACAGAAGTCAAGAGTGAATTGGATAGACTATGGAGATTCAAACTCCAAGTATTTCTATTCTAAGTTGAAGATGAGAACAAGTAGGAACTCGATAACATCTGTGTACAATGCAGGAGGAGTTAGAGTTACAGAGCCTCAAGAAGTAGAAAAGGAGTTTACTACCTTCTTTAAGCAACTCATGGGGACAGATACTGGGATTAAGCCATGTCCAAACTCAAAAGTCATTAAAGAAGGAGTATGTCTATCAGTGCAGCAGCAACTAGAGTTAATACAGGAAGTAACACATGAAGAAATAGATGAAGCAGTGAAAGATATGCCCATTGACAAAGCACCAGGAGTTGATGGATTTCCAGTCGAGTTCCTGAAAATGCATTGGCAAGAGGTCAGACAAGAGGTGTATGATGCAGTGGAATTTTTCTTCAAGACATGCAAGATGAAGAAAGCTTGGAACTGCACAACCATAACTTTGATTCCAAAGGGACCAAATCCTACAACAGTGAAAGACTATAGAACAATATCTTGTTTCACTACTGTTTACAAAGTTATTGCAAAAATTCTGACCAGAAGGATAAAGAAAGTAATAGACAGCATAATTGGGAAATCACAATCGGCATTCATAGAGGGGAGAAGTATTGTGGATAATGTTTTGTTTAGCCATGAATTGTTTAATGGCTACAACAGGAAAGGAGTATCACCAATATTTATCCTCAAGGTTGACTTAAAGAAAGCATATGACTCAATTGATTGGAAATTCTTAAGACATATGCTCACAGAACTTGGTTTTCCTCAGAAATGCATTAGATGGATTATGGAGTGTGTAACAAAAGTGTCGTATTCATTAACACTTAATGGAAGGCTCACAAAACCTTTCCCTGCTAAGAGAGGTATTAGGAAGGGAGATCCTATGTCCCCTTACCTATTTGTGATTGCTATGGAGTACTTGCAAAGGGAGATGAATATATTGAAAAAGCAGAAGGAATTCAAGTTCCATCCGAAGTGCAAGAAACTGGGAGCAACACATATATATTTTGCTGACGATTTGTTAATGTTTTGTAGGGGTGACAAACAATCAATTAATGCATTGCAGAATACTTTTGATAAATTTTCAAGGGCATCAGGACTACAAGCAAGTGCAGAGAAAAGCTCAATATATATGGCTGGGGTAACACAACAAATCCAAGAGGAGATGATGCAAATTACTGGATATGTAAAGGGCAGTCTGCCTTTTAAATATCTTGGAGTTCCTTTGTCTACAAGGAAGCTGGATATACACCAATGTATGCCTCTGGTCCAGAAAACCACAGATAGGGTAAGATGCTGGTCAGCTAGACTATTATCCTATTCTGGGAGGGTGCAACTAATCAAATCAGTCCTATTTGGTGTGCAAACATACTGGGCACAAATCTTCTTAATTCCAAAGAAGATCATGAAGATGATAGAGACTATTTGCAGGACATTTCTATGGACTGGATCAACTGAAGTATCAAGGAAAGCTTTAATAGCATGGGACAGAATATGTAAACCTAAAGTAGCAGGTGGCTGAATGTGATTAATATGAAGATTTGGAACAAGGCAGCAGTGATGAAACACCTGTTGGCATTGACAAGGAAGAAGGATGCATTATGGATTAGATGGGCTCATACATATTACATAAAAAACAGAAATATGGAAGATGTACACACACCTAAAACTGCAGCATGGGTGGTGAGGAAGATCATAGAAACAAAAGAAGATGTACTGAAGATGAGGACAGATCAATGTGACATCGCAACTGTACTGGGGAAGTTTGAAAGGCAAGGTAAATTCCAAATACATAAGGCATATGTACAGCTGCAACCTCAATTCAGTAGGGTGGAATGGAAAAATATACACTTACACACACACATTCATCCAAGATTGAAGTTTCATCTATGGTTGGCTACGAATCAAAGATTAGCAACTATAGAAAGGCTTGCAAAATTTGGCATATAAGTGCAGACAGAGTGTGTGTTCTGTGGGCAAGATGAGGAAAAGTTTGAGCATCTATACTTTCAATGCTAGTGTACAAACAAATTGTGGGAGAGAATTTTGAAATGGTTAGGACACACAAGACAGATAATGGAATGGAAGCAGGAAGTGCACTGGATCAACAGCATGGCAAAGAAAAAAGATTGGAAAGCAGAGATGACTACGGCAAGTTTTGCTATGGTCGTGTACTGCATATGGCGAGAAAGAAATGCGATGAGATTCAACAAGGGGAGATATAATATAGATGTAATATGCAAGGAGATTGCAATGCATATACACATACAGGGAAGAAAGAAGAAAAAATGGGGGCCAGGATTAAAGTATGTAAATAAAATACCTTAGTTATAGAGTATAGTATGCTATTAATATAGGTATACTTGTAATAGAAATGAGAGATTAATGGTCAGCATTAATCTAGTTTTGTAATGCTTTTTTGATGAAATAAAAGTAAACTTCCGTAAAAAAAAAAAGGAATAAAATAGAAGTTCAGAATTTGAATTCTTATAAGTGAGCTCTACCACATGATCTAAAGTAAGAAGAAAGAGTGAGTGTCCTAAATGCCCTGTAGCCTCGTGCTTATAAGTGTGGTGCACGACATGCCGATAAACAAGGCTCTACTAGACACGGCTTGTAAACTCCCTAGGACAGAACTGTTATCATACCACTTTTGTCACACCACGACTCATAATGTACAACTGTAAGTGGGAAACACTGTATCAATAAACTATCGTTCTTAAAATATGAATACATATGGGTCGTCAAGGCCTCTGACATACTATACAAACTGAACCTCTTTCTACAAAGCCTCTAATATTATTTAACATCAAACAGGACAGGGCACCGGCTTACCCATACGTCTATAGCAAAACTCTGACACAATGACTCATAGACTCGGATGCACTCCGAATGAGGTGGAGTCTTACCGATCCTTCATTGAATGCAAACCTCGTCTGTTATGAGGGCTCGTCAATCTGATTATCTATACCTGTAGGCATGAATGCAGTGTTTCCTACAAAAGGACGTTAGTACGAATAATGTACTGAGTATGTAAGGCAATATATTGAAAGCTGAAACTGAACTGATAATATGATAACTGAAAGTAACTGGAAGTCAAAGATAATCTGAAGATATGCTTACTTACTGATACTGACTCAACTCTCTCAATATAGTAATTAAAATTATTGTCCAGCCCTATAAGGCTCGGTGTGTGTGTGTGTGTGTGTGTGTATATATATATATGTGTGTGTGTGTGTATGTGTCTATATATATATATAACTGCTCTGCCGTAGTAGTCTCGCTCATAGGCGCTCGGCCATACTAGGTTCTGTATCTCGACCAACTGGGATCGCTTATAGCCGCTCGGCCACAGGGTATATAACTTACCATATGATCAAAGGTTGCCCAATAGGGGCCTGCCCATTGATTATAGCTCGATGGTAATGAAATTACTGTAATACTGTATATATAGACTCTCTGCTCTCTTGACTGGAAAAAGGAAATATTCAAATGAATATGAATTCCAGATAAATATAATATTGTAACTTACAAAACTAGGAAAATATACGTAAATTCTGGGATATGAGTTTTTCTTTATGCCTCGTTATTAAACTCATGTAATTACGAGATCATGAAAAATGAAGGAAGATCTTAGCCTTAACATACCTGCACCGATTTTCTTGACAATTCCTCTAACACACATCTTGTGTGACGAACATGTACCGACGGGTTGAAGTAGGGAAAAATACATATGTTTTTCTTGAGAAGGATTGCCCCATACTCCCTTAGAATCGCAAAATAACATTGCTACTACATAGTATAACCTTGTATGAAATCTCACGTTTTTGAATTCTTGAAGAATTTTTTTTTGCAAGCTCATGTTACTGAATTTTGTTGAAATCTCACATTACTGAATTTTGTTGAAAGCTCTCATTACTGAATTTTGTTGAAAGCTCACATTGTTGAAAATGAAGCTCACGTTCAAAGACTTGGAATTCAAAATGAATTCTTTGAAGTTATTGAATATGAATTCTTTCAATGTCTTGCTTGGTAGGCCCCACTTATTTGATGACTAGTCCACAAGATTCTTTCAAATGTGACACCTTATAGTAATGACTAGTGAGTCATTAATTACAATAGGGGGGGCTTCCACGTTGATTTTTATATAAGGCTTATCCAAAAAATTATCCACTTATTCCTTAATTACATGGTTAATCTTCCACCAAAAATCCACAATTAACCAAATATCTACATAATTGAGAATTATCTCAAATTACTTAAAATACTACTTACTTTTATCAAACTTTACACACCTTACTATCATGGTCATGTGGTATCTTGTATGTTCCATAAATACCGGGTATTTTAGCTCGGGCCATATTTTATCCCAAAATGGCAAATTTCGACGAAACTCATTTTCTTCGATTTGCTTACCCTCTTACCTTCACGAACTTACTTATCCCTTGTTTGAAATAGCATAATACTTGTAACCTCAAAATAATCTCATTCCCGAGTTTGCGTCGATTAACTTACGATGAAACATTCACATCCGAAACTGCGGGATGTAATATCTCATTCCCGAGCTTCCATCAATTTACTTATGGCGTACTTTCACGCACGAAAACGTGGGTGTAACAATATTATATCTTATTATTTGTTACCATATATTGTCACATCATGAATATTTGATTTTGGTTGCTTGGCATAAGTGTTGTGAGCTCGAAAGACTGGAGAGATTGATGACTGAGTGAGGCCGAGGGCCCATTTATGAGAGATATTGATGGGATCGGGATGTACGGAACATTAGGAATTATGATTCATGATGGGATCGGGTTGCACACCGCAGCAGGATTTATTAGCACTTGGGCAGGATCCGCCCCTCCAGAGTCTAACATATCAGCAGTGAGCGCAGGTTCTATTGATTGATGATGGGATCGGGCTACATGCTGCAGCGGGTACCAAACAATGCTGAGTAATTGAGTGTGATGAGTGAGAATTGAGACAGTCGGGTTGAGTACTCTGAGAGTGTGGGTACACGGGGCTTTCATTGTGTTACATCACATATGATATGCATATTGGCATGTAGATATAGAGATGTCATATTCCTCGTATAATTCAGACTTGGCATATTTATCTATGTTGAACTTAACTGGTAAACTTGGAAACATGTCTACATTTTTGTACTGGTACTTGCAGATTATGAGCTTCTCTAAGATATTATTGTCATATTTTCTATCATTTTCGTGCTGTTTAATCTTGTATTTGGACCGTATTGTTCAAGCTCGTCACTTCTTTCAACCCAAAGGTTTGACTTGTTACTTATTGAGTTGATTGTACTCACGCTACACTGTGCACTTCGTGTGAAGATCCAGGTATTTCTGGGCACGATGGTTGCTGATTTCTAGAGCTTCATCAGTTGAAGACTATCGACGCAGTTGCCTAGGCGTCTATGGACCTTGACTCTAATGTTTATACTATTGTACCTTCCTAGATATTGTTTTAGTTATCTGACCGTGTTATTGTATAGATGCTCATGTACTCAGTGACACCTGGATTTTGGGAAATTTTGAATTGAATTGCGGTGTTTTTTTTTAGTATTTATGGGATTTTCTTTAAAACTTATATTATTATGCTTTACAAAATTAATAATGCGCGGGTTTATTGTGAATGTCGTCTAGCCTAGTATTGCGATAGGCCCCATCATGACATGTGAGCTTTGAGTCGTGACACCAACCTTGTTTAAGTTATCACCCCAAGCCGAACGAGATTGGTGACCGCCTTAAAGATTGTTCATAATGAGCCAATCCGAATTCCTCTTATGTATAGAAATATCCTCCTGGATAACTTACATAATCTCAATTACTAATCCTTTTTATATCTTGGTCTTCCTAACCATCCTTTCATTTTCACCTTCTTTTTTTCAATTCAAAAGAATTGTCCATCAGACAACATGTCCATATATACCTCAACAGAATAGTGCAGAAAGGAAACACAAGTATCTTCTTGAAATTTCCAGGGCACTCTTGTTCAATATAATTTCCCTTGACATATTGGGGTGAGTGGGTATCGGCTGCAACCTACATCATAAATAGATTACCTACTACCTATCTCAAAAACAAATGCCTATTTGAAGTCCTTTACAATAGAAAACCTACTTATTCCCATTTAAGAAGTTTTAGCTATTTGTGTTTTTCCACCACACCAAAGATTCATAAGGATAAGTTTGAACCTAAGACCAGTTCTCATGTACTTGTGGTATACCCCTATGAGACAAAAGGCTACAAAGTCTTGAATCTGGCCATTAAAAAGATACACGTTTCCAGGGATGTGATTATTCATAAAAATAATATTCCTTTTGGTATGTTGTCTAATGCTTCTTCTCCTTTTCCTTCAGTATTCAATTATGTTCCTTGTGTTCTGGATTTGTATTCTTTTCAATTGCATTCTGTTGACACTATGCATAGTCCCCTAGAAGCTACAAGTGACATTTCTAATACACTCTCACCTGGACACACTTCAACACCATATACATCTTCACTCACTCACCCTTTACCATCATAGTCACCTGTCACCAGTCCTCAAACATTCACTAAGACCCACCAGGAACCTAGAAGATCATCTAGAAAACACCACCTACCTGTGCATTTGAAATATTACATTCATACCAAATTTGCTTCCTAATGTACACACTGCTAGTGCTCAAGATACTCTTTTATCCCTTAATTCTCTTTTCTCCAAACATTACCATGTTTCCTTTAAGTCTTTCCTCCAGATAGTCAGAAACTTCTTCAAGATATTTGTCATAATAGTGATCCAACTTCTTATAAGGTAGAAACTTCAAATCCTTCTTGTCAAACGGCCACGACACTAGAGTTTGAGTCTCTTCATACCAATCAATATGTTATTTAGTATCTTACCTGCTGGGAAGAAACTAATAGACCGTAGATGGGTGTATAAAACATAAAGTTTATGGTAGCATTGAGAGATTCAAAGCTAGGTTGATGGTGAAGGGGATATACTCGGCAGGATGGAATTGATTATACTAAGATCTTTTCACTAGTTTTGAAGATGGCCACCATTAAGGCACTCCTAGAAAATGTAATAAAGAAGAATTGAGGTATCTTTCAACTTGATGTAAACAATTCCTTCCTTTATGAGATCTACATGAGGAAGTGTATGGACCTGCCTTCCTGGACTATTGGTTGACACACCTAGACTAGTGTGTAAATTGAACAAGTCATTATATGGCTTGATATAAACCAATATATAATGGTATGCCAAATTGACTAAGGCTCTATGTTCCAAGGGATATATTCACTCTCTAAATGATTACTCCATGTTCTACAAGCATATTGATTTCTTCTATCATCTATAGTGATTTCTATATAGATTATGTGATCACCACTGGGAATGGTTCAAGGGAGATCAATTTGTTAAAGAATTTCCTACATGAAAAATTCAAAATCAAGGATTTGGGAAGACTAAATTATTTTCTACTCTTAGTAGAGTCTTGCTAATCAATACAGAGATGTTTGTACTTATTTTCGAGAGGTTGCCGAACCCTTAGGAAAACTTCACATTCTTGTATTATTGTCATGCGAATTTATTAAATCCGAAAACTAAACTTTTTTTATTCTATTCGCTCATAGATGGTGAGGACACGTGCTACCGGATCGGGAAGACGGCTACCAGTACCACCAGCTAGGGCCACGAGAGGCCGAGGTACAGCTCGTACAGCAGCTAGAGCAGCACATGTAACTAGGTTCTCTAGATCAGGAGCAGATTCCACATGTGGTTGAGCCGGTGGGGCCAGCTCAGGCACCAGTTGTGACTATTGTGATTCCAGGCCTTCAAGAGGCTTTGGCCCGGATGTTGACTATTTGCACTAGCCTTGCTCAGGCGGTTTGAGTTCAGGCCACTTCTCAGGCCAGGGGAGGTACTTAGACACCCGCCACCCACACTCCAAAGCAGGTGGTGTGGGGACTTCAGACACTAGGGGTATTACTCGCCCAACCGGTTGCAGTTACTCAGGCCCAGGTGGGTCCTATTATGAGTGATGAGGATCATCAGAGATCAGAGAGATTTGGGAGGCTTAAGACTCCATTATTCAGTAGGATAGAGTCAGAGGATGGTCAGGACTTCTTGGATAGGTGCCAATGGATTCTTTGCACGGCGGGTATTCTGGAGACTAGTGGAGTCTCCTTTACTATTTTTCAGCTATCGAGGGCTGCCTTCAAATGGTGGGAGGCCTATGAGAGCAGCATGGCAGTCGGTGCTGCACCACTTTCATGGCATGAGTTCTTCATTCTCTTCGTAGAGAAGTTTGTGCCATCGACCCGTAGGGAGGAACTGTGTAGGCAGTTTGAGCAGTTACGCCAGGAGGGTATGCCTATGACCCAGTATGAGATGAGGTTCTTAGAGTTGGCTCATCACGCATTTTGGTTGGTCCCCACAGAGAGGTAGAGGATTAGGAGGTTCATTGATGGACTCAACTATGGACTGCGCATTGTTATGACTCGAGAAAATATGTCAGGTGTTATGTTCGACGAGGTTGTTCATATTGACCAGAGGCTAGATTTGGTTCTTAGTTAGGATTGTGAGGAGAGGGAGGCCAAGAGGCCTCGTGGTTCAGGTGGCTTCAGCGGTGTTTCTTTTAGGGTTCGGTACCACCACAGCAAGGGTCGTCCTTATATGCCCACTCAGATGGCTCGTCCAGTTCGTGGTGCATCATCTAGCCATGGTTCATACAGTGCTTCTCGGGACAGTCATCTCTTAGTGCACTCCTAGATCTGAGTTTATCTTGTGCTCTTTCAGTTTAGGGTTCATCTACACTAGGTTTCTCTGGTAGTTATTCTGGTTCTCGAGATCCACTTCAGTACTTGCCGCCATGGTCAAAGTGGGATTGTTTTGAGTGTGGAGAGTTTGGTCATATGAAGAGACATTGTCCCTGCCTTTTGGGAGGTGCAGTTCAGCAGAAAAGTCAGGATGCAACTTTCACACTATTTACTTCACCACCCATGCAGCCAGCTCGGGATGGGCCTCAGGAATCTAGAGGTTACCTTAGAGGGGGAGGTTGATCACGCGGTAGTCATGATCGATTCTATGTTATTCCTGCCAGGCTAGAGGCTGTTTCTTCAGACACAGTGATCACAGATATTTTTTCAGTATGCCAGAGGGATGCTTCTATATTGTTTAACCCTGGTTCCACTTATTCGTATGTATCATCATATTTTGCTCATTATTTAGATATACCCTGTGAGTACTTAGTTTCACATGTTCATGTATTTATGCCGGTGGGCTATATTATTGTTATGGACTGTGTAAATCGATCGTGTGTAGTGACCATTGAGGGATTGGACATTAGAGGTTATCTCTTATTTCTTATTATGGTCGATTTCGACGTGATTTTAGGCATGGGTTGAATGTCTCCATGTCATGCTACTATGGATTGTCATGCTAAGAATGTGACGTTGGTGATGCCGGGGTCGCCAAGGATCGAGTGGAGAGGTTCTCTAGATTATGTTCCCAGCAAGGTGATTTCATATTTGAAGTCCCAACAGATGGTTGGGAAGGGGTGACTGTCATATTTGTCCTTTGTGAGGGATACTGGTGTTGATACTCCTACTATTGATTCTATTCTGGTAGTGTAAGACTTTCCGGATGTGTTTCCTATAGACATGTTGGGTATGCCACCCGATAGGGACATTGACTTTGGTATTGACTTGGTGTCGGGCACTCAGCCCATTTTTATTCCTCCGTATCGTATGGCACTAGGAGAGTTGAAGAAGTTGAAAAAACAGCTTCAAGAGCTTCTTGATAAGGTATTTATTAGGCCTAGTGTATCGCCTTGGGTAGCACCGGTTCTGTAAATAAGAAGGATGGTCTATGCGGATGTGCATGGACTATAAAGTTACAATCAAGAACAAGTATCCTTTGCCACGCATTGATGATTTATTTGACCAGCTTCAGGGAGTGAGGGTGTTCTCTAGATTGATTTGAGGTCTGGGTATCACTGGTTGAGGATTCGGTACTCGGATATTCTGAAGACGGCATTCAGGACCCGCTATGGTAATTGTGAGTTCCTTGTGATGTATTTTGGGTTGACCAACGCCCCAGCAGCATTCATGCATCATATGAACAGTGTATTTCAGCCACATCTTTATTTGTTTATCATAGTATTCATTAATGATATCCCGGTGCACTCACGTAGCCAGGAGGAGCATGTACATCATTTGAGGATTGTACTTCAGAGGTTTAGAGAGGAGAAGTTTTATGCCCAGTTCTCCAAGTGTGCGTTTTGGCTTAGTTTGGTGGTGTTCTTGGGGCACATAGTGTCTGAGGGGATTAAGATAGATCCAAAGAAGATAAAGGTGGTTCAGAGTTGTCCAGACCGTCTTCAGCTACTAAGATTCGGAGTTTTCTCGGCTTGGCCAGATATTATCAATGCTTTGTAGAGGGTTTCTTGTTAGTTGTAGCACTTTTGACCATATTGAACCAAAAAAGGTGCTCCATTTAGGTGGTCGGATGAGTGTGAGAAGAGCTTTCAGAAGCTCAAGGCTGCCTTGACCACAGCTCCAGTTTAAGTTTTGATTTCATCTTCTGGCTCTTATACAGTGTATTATGATGCTTCTCGGATTGGTATTGGGTGTGTCTTCATGCAGTAGGGCAGAGTAATTGCTTAGCCTTCATGCCAGTTGAATCCTCATGAGAAGAACTACCTTGTTCATGATTTGGAGTTGGCAGCCATCGTTCATGCATTGAAGGTTTTGGGACATTATCTATATGGTGTGTCTTGTGAGGTATTTATGGATCATCGGAGTCTCCAGCAGTTTTTCAAATAAAAGGATCTGAATTTGAGGCAGCGGAGATGGTTGGAGCTGCTAAAGGAATATAATATCACAATTTTTTATCATCTCGGGAAGGCCAATATGGTGACCGATGCCTTGAGTAGAAAGGCGGTAGTATGGGTAGCCTTACATTTATTCATGTTGGTGGGAGACCGCTTGCAGTAGATGTTCAGGCCTTGGCCAATCAGTTTGTGAGATTAGATGTTCCGGAGCCCAGCGTTCTAGCTTGCGTGGTTTCTCGGTCTTCCTTATATTATCACATCAGAGAGCACTAGTATGATGATCCCCACTTACTTGTCCTCAAGGACACGGTTCAAAACGGTGATGTCAAGGAGGTTACTATTGGGGAAGATGGGGTGATAAAGGGTCGGATCTGTGTACCCAATGTAGATGGGCTGCGTGAGTTGATTCTTGAGGACGCCCATAGTTCACGGTATTCCATTAATCCGGGTGCCGAAAAGATGTATCATGACTTGAGGCAGCACTACTGATGGAGGAGGATGAAGAAAGACATAGTGGGGTTTTTAGCTTGGTGCCTAAATTGTCAAAGGTGAGTACGAGCATCAGAGACTAGGCAGATTACTTTAGAGGCTTAAGATTTGGGAGTGGAAATAGGAGCATATCACCATGATTTTGTAGTTTTTCTCTCACGGGCTTCGAGGAAGTTTGATGTTATTTGGGTGATAGTGGATTGGTTGACCAAGTCCGCGCATTTCATTCCAGTTGGCATTACTTATTCTTCGGAGCGGTTGGTTGAGATCTACATTCGCAAGATTGTTTGCCTTCACGGTGTGCTAGTGTCCATCATTTCAGATCGGGGCACATAGTTTAAGTCGTAGTTTTGGAGAGCAGTGCAGCGAAAGTTGGGCACAGATTGAGTTGAGTACAGCATTCCACCCTCAGATGAACGGATAGTCCAAGCGCACTATTCAGATATTGGAGGATATGCTACGCACTTGTGTCATAGATTTTGGGGGTTATTGGGATCAGCTCCTACCGCTTGCAAAGTCAGCTACCAATCGAGCATTCAGATTGCTCTGTATGAGGCTTTGTATGGGAGACGGTGTCAGTCTCCAGTAGAATGGTTTGAGCCCGGTGAGGCTAGAATGTTGGGTACTGACTTGGTTTAGGATGCTTTGGACAAGTTAAGTTGATTCAAGATCTTTTTCGTATGGCGTAGTCTAGACAGAAGAGTTACGTCGATCGGAAGGTTCGTGATGTTGCTCACATGGTTGGGGAGAAGGTTTTGCTCAAAGCTTCACACATGAAGGGTGTTATGAGGTTCGGGAAGAAGGGAAAGCTGAGCCCTTAGTATATTGGGCCTCTTGAGGTTCTTGAGAGGGTTGGAGAAGTGGCTTATAAGCTTGCACTGACTCCTAGTCTATCGAGTGTTCATCTAGTGTTTCATGTTTCCACGCTCCGGAAGTATGTCAGCGATCTGTCTTATGTTTTGAACTTCAGCACAGTTCAGTTGGATGGTGATTTGACTTATGATGTGGAACTTGTGGCCATTTTGGATTGGCAGGTTCGAAAGTTGTTCTCAAAGGACATAACTTTAGTGAAGGTGCAATGGAGAGGCTATCCAATCGAAGAGGCTACTTGGGAGATCGGGTAGGAGATGCGGAGTAGATATCCACGCCTATCTGAACTCCAGGTATGATTCTAGATCCATTCGAGGACGAACATTTGTTTAGGAGGGGGAGTATGTAATGACCCGGCTGGTCATTTTGAGTGTTGTAGCCCGTTCCTTCATTTACTTCTTATTCTATACTAAATTGTTGATATGTGACTTGCTGGGGTAGTTGGTTTGGTTCCGGGGATGTGTCGGAATGAATTGGGACACTTAGTTTCAAGGTTTGAAGCTTAAGTTGAAAGAGTTGACCGTATGTTGACTTATGTGTAAACGACTCCCTAATTGTGTTTTGACAGTTCTGATAGCTTCGTAGGGTGATTTTGAACTTAGAAGTGTGTCCAGATGGTGATTTGGAGGTCCATAGGTGATTTTGGCTTAAAATGGCAAAACTTGGAAAATTCGAAGTTTGGGAGTTGAGAAGTTTGACCGATAGTTCACATTGTGTTTACTGGGTTAGTATTTTGGTTCCTTAAGTTGGAATAGGTTCGTTGTGTCATTTATGACTTGTGTGCAAAATTTGAGGTTAATCGGAGTTGATTTGATAGTTTTCGGCATCGATTGTAGAAGTTGGAATTCGTTAGTTTTTATTAGGCTTGAATTGGGGTGCGATTTGTATTTTTGATATTGTTTGATGTGATTTGAGGCCTTGACTTAGTTTGTATCTGGTTGGATGTAAGGCCCCGTAAAGGTTTCACCTAAAACCTGGATTTTGTGGTGCTAAGGTAGGCTAATGTATTTGAAGGTTGTCGAAAATCTTCGCGACAAGATTGCTCGTCGCGGTACGAACTTTTTGGGTTGAACAGTGCGTTGGAGAGTTGAAGAAAAATTATTGCAGTACAGGGCATTTCTGCGGTCCTTTATGCGACCTCAGAACTGATCTGCGTACTGTAGATCCACCACAGAGCGAAGCAGAGAAATTGGCAAATTTTGGAAGTTATTTTGCGATCAATTATGCAACCCCGTAATCGTTTCGCATGCCGCACATTCATCACAGACCAGCATGAGGAATTTCGGCAGGAGGTTCTGTAGTCCATAGGCAACTAGAGAATTGATCTGCAGGACCCCAGACCTGTCACATACCTGCACAGAAGTGCCTAGTTCCAGAGGACCATTATGCGGTCCATTTTGCGGATCGCACGTGCGACCAAGATTTGCATCGGCGCTTCTTTTTTTCTAATTTTATAACCCGACCTCATGTCATTTTATTTAGCCATAGGGGTCATTTTTTAGGGGTTATCTGATATTTTAGAGAGAGGAGAGAGCTATTCTAGAGAGAAAAAGGGGAGGATTCAAGGATTTCACTACTCAACTTGGATCAAGCCTTAGAATTTCATCAAGAGGAACTTGCTAGGGTGTCTAAAAGGTTATAATTTCTTCCCCCATTTCTCCAATTTCGAATTTTGAGTTGGTTATGGGTGATGAGAGTATACATATCACATGCATGAGCTAATAGGGATTGTGGGGAAGTTGTTGGACAATCTTGGGTGGTTTTGTTGTTGAATTGGTTGAGGAAAGGTTGGGTTGTTATTGTAGAAGATCTTGACATACGAATACCTCTAATCGTGCTTGTAATTCTCCCCTCTTCTATAGATTGGCATCGTTAGGAGTGTCAGGACGTTATTGTTACACCACAAAAGGCTCTTTCGAGGTATGAAGGCTAAACTCTTATGCTAGTATCGCAATTCCCGTATTCTTACAAACTCCATCGTGTGTAGTTCGAACTTGAAACACTATTGAGGTGGGATATTCAAGCTAGTAAATTGATTCTCAAATTGCATAACGTGTCCACAACCCCTTATGTGTTAAGGATTTTCTTTTTTGGCTTAATTATGTTATACCCCTTTTGGGAAGGCAATTTTGTATGAAATCAATGTGATCAAATTCTTATTTCTCATATGATGAAATCATATGAACTTATACTTGTTAAGGCCGAAGGTGCCAAATGGTTGATTTGAAAAGAAATCTTTTGTGCACTATTATCGTTTTTGGAATCCGAAGTGTGGCATTGTGATTACACCTCCACCCGCACACATTGGGGTGAGGCGACAGGGCCACTTTGTATAGAGATTGTGTCATTGTGATTACACCTCCACCTGCGCACATTGGGGTGAGGCGGCATGGCCTCTTTTGTGCAGAGATTGTGGTATTGTGATTACACCTCCACCAGCACGCATTGGAGTGAGGCGGCAAGGCTGCTTTGTGTAGAGACTGTGGTATTGTGATTACACCTCCACCCGCACACATTGGAGTGAGGCGGTAGGGCTGCTTTGTGTAGAGATTGTGGCATTGTGGTAGAGATCATATAGAGGATTCCCAACATGAAATTTATAAATGTTATTGAAAGCTTTAAATTAATTTGCTATGGTTTTTAATTGATATTTAAGCTCTTTTATTGCTTCCATGATTAGTCATATTCATGTTGCACTTCAATCCTTGAAGGGGGTGTTTGGTTTTCATATTAGTACTATTCGACATGTACTTATGCCCCTTTTGACAGGGGCACTGCATCTTTAATGGATACAGGTGGTTCCACAGCAGGCGACTTTGATCAATAATAGCGGTGCACCCTCTTCCCAGCTGATTTGGTGAGCCCAACTTCATTTTGTGGTCGTATATCTTTTTCTCCTTATGCATTTAGTTTTGAGGTATAGCCAGATTCTTGATGTCAGCACTATCATTGTACTTCTTTGTATATATTATAGGCTTTGTAGACATAGTGTGGGCAGTATGTTGGTATTGGGAAGGTCAAATTAGTGATGTTGTATTTGTACCACATGTTCCACTTCAAACCATGAAAGAGTTTGTATTTTGAAACTTAAAAATGATGTGACAAATGAAAATGAATTGATGTTGTTTACATGATCCTCCTCATTGTCTAACTAATGAAATGTATCTTCTCTTTATTCATGGGAGAGTTAGGATAGAAGGCATTGTACAGGCTTACTTGCCCCGGTTATCTCAGTTGAGCGCCAGTCACGTTCCCCGAGGTCGGGGCATGACAGTGGCATATTTAGTTGCGGTCACGGGGGACCTCGGGTGGATTTTGGAGGGTTAACGGATCCGATTTTGGACTTAAGAAATGGCTGATGAGTTCAGGACTGGTGTGATCGCACCTGCGAAGGTCTTGGTCATCGGTGCGACACCGCAGGTGTATGGATGGAATTGCATAAAGGATTTGGGTGAGCTGGCGGAGCTACGGAGGTGCGAGCATATTTCTGCACATGTGAGTTCGCAGATGCGGAAGGAGGATCACAAAAGCGAGAAGGTGTTGGTAAGGTAGGTCCGCATAAGCAAAATTTTCTCACAGGAGCACACCCGCAGGTGCAGAACTTGGAGCGTAAGTGTGGACATTGTGGATATAAGTGACTTCTGTAGAAGCGGGATTATTATCGCACAAGCAATTCCACAGGTGTGGAGTCTTAGCCCGCAGGTGCGAAAGCACTGGGTAGAATATAGGTGGAAGGGTTCCGAGGTTTTTATCATTTTTGGACTTTGCAAGCTCGGATTAAGGCGATCTTTGAGAGGGGTGCCATGTTATTTCCTGAGGTAAGTCACTCTTGATCATATTTATGCAATAATATTGATTACCCATCAAATTTCTCACCTAATTTGTGTGTTTTTACGGTGTAATTTTGGAAGTTTTGGGCTGGGATTGGAGAATGAAATTTGGGTATTTGAGTAACGATTTGGTTTTGGAATTTGGTAAATTTGGTATGGTTGGACTCGTGGTTGAATGGGTGTTCTCATATTGTAAGTTTTATCGAATTTTGAGATGTGGGCCCGGGGTTGACCTTTTGAGTTGACTTTTTGACTTTTGGTTAAGAACTTATCATCTTCATATGGAATTGATTCCTATAGCTTGAGTTGATTGTATTGAATTATTTGTTCTAGATTCAAGGCATTTGGAGGATGATTCGCGAGGCAAGGGCTTATTGGAGTAGAGATTTGCACGGTTCGAGGTAAGTAACACTTTTAAACATGGTTCTGAGGGTATGAATCTATAACGACCCGGCCGGTCGTTTCATGAGATTAGCCTCGTGTTCCCCATTTCTTCTTTATCATATATTGCTTAGCCTGTTTATGTTGTGTTGGTCAGATGGTTTGAGTTCGGAGTGGTCGTGGTGAGAACAGAGACACTTAGCCTCTTGAAGTGGCCTTTTAGTTGAAAAGTCAAACTGAGAGTTGACTTATTGGTAAACGACCTCGAAATATGGATTTTATGGTTTGGATAGCTTCGTTAGGTGATTTGGGACTTAGGAGTGTGTTCGGAATGAAGTTTGGATGTTCGGTGTAGAATTAGGCTTGAATTGGCGAAAGTTAGTTTTTGACGATTTTTGGTCGGCAGTGAAAAATCGGTTATCGGGGTCGGAATGGAAATTCAATAGTTGGAGAAGGTTCGTAATGTCATTTTGGGTATGTGTGCAAATTTTCAGGTCAATCGGATGTGTTTTGGTTGGGTTCGGCATCATTGGCGAAAGTTAGTAGTTTCAAAGTTCATAGGCTTGAATTTGATATAATTTTGGTAATTTCGTGTTGTTTTTGGTGTTTCGAAGGCACGACTGGGTTTGAATGATGCTATAGGGTGTGTTGGTATGTCTGGTTGGGGCCCCGAGGGGCTCGGGATTTATTTTCGAGGGTTGGCGGAGGTTTGAACTTGGGAAATTTGCAACAAATAGCTGTCGGTGTTAAGCTGTTGGTGTGGCCGCACCTGCAGATGGGAAGCCGTAGGTGCGAAGGTCCAGGTGCAGGTGCAAAAATAGGCTAGGCAGGAGGAGTCTGTAGGTGCGAAGAGTTGGTCGCACCTGCGAAGCCGCAGGTGCGGAAAAGGGACCGCAGGTGCGAGAATTGGACTGTTAGTGGGTTTTCGCAGGTGTGCACCTGGGACCGCAGGTGTGGGTCCACATGTGCAAGGAAAGGTCCAAAGGTGCGGATTAACTGGGCAGAACAGTACAAAAGAATGCCTTCACAAAATTTTGGTTATTCTTCCATTGTTGCATGCGGGTGGAGCTTAATTGAGAGCAAATTGAAGAAGGTCTTCGAGGGTCTTCAGTGGAGGTAAGTTCCCGGACTATATACCTCATTTATATGCTATTGAGTTTCGGATTAGGCTTGTAATTTGAAGAATTAAAGTGGAAACAAGTTGGGAAAAATGGGGAGGAAGATTGGAAATTCTTTTGGTGATTTGAGTGGGCAATTATGGTCCGATTGTGGAGTTTTTGGTATGTATAGAATTGTGGGAGGATGAGGATTCTAGTGATGTAAATTTTATCGAATTCCGAGACATGGGCCGGGGCTCGGGTTTGGCCAAATTTCGAGAATTGTGTTAAAAATTTATATCTTTCGATTGGGTTTTTTTCCCTTAGCGTGTATTGATGATGTTAATTTGATTTTGGTTAGATTCGGAGCTTTTGGGAGCCGATTCGAGGGGAAAGCGCATCGCGGAGTAGCTTTTGGGTTGTTTTGAGGTAAGTAACGATTGTAACCCTAAACCTGAGGGTATGACACCCCGTTATTTGATATTAAGTTGATAAATGAGGTGACGCACACGCTAGGTGACGAGCGTGGGGGCGTGCACCGATAGGGATTGTGACTTGGTCCGTCCCGTAGCGACTATTAAGCCGCGTATTCGATTTGAAACCTTACGACATCCTGTCTTTCAGATGTTTATACTTATATATGGGCTGTGAGACATGATTGGGGCCTTGTGCCGAACTGTTTAGACCCTCAGGGGGTACTTTTACACTATTCTACCACTATCCTATTAGTAAATTGTAAACTCAGTCATGTTTCCTACTTGCTGTTATTTTCACTATTATCACACTGCTTTGAAAACTCTGAAAAGTATTTGGGGATGAGCCCCATGAGTTGAGATAAATTGCCCAAGAGGCTTGTGAGGGTGACTGAGTCAGGCCGAGAGCCGAGTATGTAATGAAAACCGGGGTTTTATGAAATATTCGGAATTGTAGATTTCTTACTTGATTTGCTCATTTCCATTGTTATTCATTATATGAATTTATATGATTTAAATGGCTCGTCACTACACTCAAGTTTTTAGTTACATTGATTACTTACTGATTTGGCGTACTCACGTTACTCCCTGCACCTCTGTGTGTAGATCCAGGTACCGGACCATCTCGCTAGTCGATTTCCGAACGAGCTTGGAGTTGTCTGAGGATTGAGGTAGCTGCTCAGCGTCCCCAACTCACCTCCTTTCCTTCCCTTAGATTATAGTTTCTTTTGGTCTTTTGTACCTCAGACTTTTTTGTAGCAATTTACTGTTATACATTGTATTTTCAGTCTTAGTTGCTCATGATAGTTGACTCTAGGTTTTGGGGAAGTATGTATTTGTTTATCTCTTTATGATATTTTTTTAAAAATCTGCTAAATTTTTGGTGAAATTATGGGATATATTGATAATCAGAAATGGTGGGCTAGCCTAGTTCCATGATAGGCGCCATCACGGCCGGCTTAGGATTTGGGGTCGTGACAAATTGGTATCAGATCCTAGGTTACATAGGACTCAACGGTCATGAGCAGGTTTACTAGAGTCTTGCAGATCGGTACGGAGACGTCTGTACTTATCTTCAAGAGTCTACAGAACCCTTAGGAACAATCTCATTTTTTTCTTGAATTCTGTCGTGCCACTTGATTGATTCTGGAAATCTAAACTTCATTTGTTTCATTCTCTCCCAGATGGTGAGGACTCGCTCCACCGATCAGGGCGATCAGCCACTGGCTAGACCAGCGAGGGGTCGAGGGCGTGGTAGAGGTAGGGGCCAGCCCATGCAGCAACCAGGGCAGTATCAATTGATCCCCCTACTATTCAGGATCAAGTTCCCGCCACAGATACTCCAGCGGGACAGGCTCAGGCACCGACAGTGCCTATTGTTATCCCTGGTCTTCAGGAGACCTTGGCCCAGATCTTGACGGTGTATACCACCCTTGTTCAGGCAGTTGCCGCTACTTCTCAGGCCGGGGAAGGCAGTCAGACTCCAGTTGCCCCGACACCTGAGCAGGCTACTCAGGGCCAGCAGACACTGGGGGCGATTCCAGCCCAGCCGGTTGCTCCAGTTCAGGACTTCATGATCCCAGCTATGCTAGATGATGATCAGGGTAGGCTGGAGAGGATTAGTAGACTACAGCCTCTGACATTTAGTAGTGCTGAGAGCGAGGATGCCCAGGGTTTTCTAGATAAGTGCCAGAGGATGATGCGTACTGCTGGGATTTTGGAGACCAGTGGGGTCTCATTTGCTACTTTTCAATTCTCTGGTGCTGCCTTCACTTGGTGGGAGTCTTTTGAGAGGCGTAGGCATGTTGGTTCAGAACTCCTTACCTGGCAGCAATTCTCCACTATCTTCTTGGAGAAGTATGTACCCCAGTCTCACCGGGAGGAGCAGCGCAGGCATTTTGAGCAGTTGCGTCAGGGGGAGCTATCAGTGACGCAGTATGAGATGCGGTTTTCGGAGTTGGCTCGTCATGCCACCGAGTTTGTCCCTACTGATATGGAGAGGATTAGGAGGTTTATAGATGGCCTTACTTATC
Organism: Nicotiana knightiana; assembly: GCA_005239525.1. Taxonomy (NCBI): domain Eukaryota; kingdom Viridiplantae; phylum Streptophyta; class Magnoliopsida; order Solanales; family Solanaceae; genus Nicotiana; species Nicotiana knightiana. The sequence continues at coordinate 49,292 of ML394322.1, read as the reverse complement.
AGCTCCGCCTTTTCATGACCCGGGAGAGAGTATCAGATGCTACATTCGAGAAGGTTGTTGATATTGCTCGAGATATTGAGTCGGTTCGCCACCAAGAACGGGTAGAGAGGGAGGCCAAGAGGCCTCGTGTATCGGGTGGTTCTAATGGTGGTCCTTCTAGGGGGCAGTTTCTGCATGGCAGGGGTCGTTCATTCAGGACTCTTCGGTCAGGCCGCCCAGCCTATAGTAGTGCATCTTCAAAGCATGGTCCCTGCGGTTTTCAGCTAGGCCATTTTTCATTCGGTACCCTTCCAGCCTAGAGTACAGCTTGAGCACCATCAGCTTATGGTTCTTCTATGCATGGTTCTCCTAGTGGCCATTCTGGTGCCAGGGGTTCATTTCAGTCCCAGTCTCCAGCTCCAGGGAGCTGTTATGAGTGTGGAGAGTTCAATAATATGAGGAGGCAGTGTCCTCATCTTCTTGGAGGTCCATCTCAGCTGAGGGGCCAACCTTCGACTTCAGCTCTAGTTACTTCACCACCCACCCAGGCAGCCAGGGGTGGTAGCCAGTCAGCTAGAGGCCACCCTAGAGGGGGAGGTCGAGCAGGTGGAGGTCAGGCCCGTATGTATGCCTTTCCAGCCATGCCAGATGTTATGGCCTCTAATGCAGTGATCGCAGGTATTGTCTCAGTCTGTTGCCGAGATGTGTTGGCTTTATTTCAACCTGGTTCTACGTATTCCTATGTTTCTTCATATTTTGCCCATTTTCTGGATATGCCCCGTGAGTCTTTATTTATATTTGTTCATGTGTCGACTCCGGTGGGCGATACTGTTATTGTGGACCGTGTGTATCGGTCGTGTGTGATATCTATTGGGGGTCTGGAGACCCGAGTGGACCTACTGTCACTCAGCATGGTCAATTTTGATGTGATATTGGGCATGGACTGGTTATCTTCGTGTCATGTCGTTCTTGATTGTCACGCTAAGACCGTGACCTTAGCTATACCCGGATGTCCGAGGGTTGAGTGGAGAGGTTCTTGTGATTATGTGCCTAGCAGGGTGATTTCCTACCTGAAGAGCGTATGGTTGAGAAGGGGTGTTTATTGTATCTGAATTTTGTGAGGGATGTCAGTGGTCAGACTCCCGCTATTGATTCGGTTCCTGTGGTCTGTGACTTTCCGGACGTGTTTCCTACAGACCTGCCAGGCATGCCACCTGACAGGGACATTGATTTTGGTATTGACCTGGTGCCAGGCACTCAGCCTATTTCTATTCCACCTTATCTTATGGAACCAGCAGAGCTAAAAGAATTAAAGGAGCAGCTTCAAAAACTCCTAGATAAGGGGTTCATTCGGCCTAGTGTGTCACCTTGGGGTGCACCAGTGTTGTTTGTAAAGAAGAAGGATGTTCTATGTGTATGTGTATTGATTATCGGCAGCTTAACAGTGTTACGGTGAAGAACCGGTATCCCTTGCCTCGTATAGATGACTTGTTTTATCAGTTGCAGGGTGCCAGAGTATTTTCTAAGATTGACTTGCATTCCGTCTATCTATCAGTTGAAGATTCGGGGGAAAGACATCCCGAAGACTACTTTCAGAACTAGATATGGTCATTATGAGTTTCTGGTTATGTCATTCGGGTTGACCAATGCCCCAGCAGCCTTTATGCACTTTAGTCACAGTGTATTCCGGCCTTATCTGGATTCTTTCGTCATCGTGTTCATTGACGATATCATGGTGTATTCCCGATCTCGGGAAGATCATGAGCAGCATTTGAGAGTTGCGCTTCAGACCTTGAGAGAGAAGAGATTGTATGCAAAATTTTTGAAGTGTGAGTTCTGGCTTGATTTAGTAGAATTCTTGGGGCACGTGGTGTCCAGTGAAGGTATTCAGGTTGATCCGAAGAAGTAGAGGCGGTGCAGAGTTGGCCTAGACCGTCATCAGCTACTGAGATTCGCAGTTTCCTTGGTTTGGCAGGGTACTACCACCGTTTCATAGAGGGATTTTCATCTATTGCAGCACCTATGACCAGACTGACCCAGAAGGTTGCTCAGTTCAGGTGGACTGAGGAGTGTGAGGGGAGATTTCAGAAGCTCAAGTCAGCTTTGACTACAGCTCCGGTATTGATTTTTCCTACGGGTTCAGATTCTTATACAATTTATTATGATGCCTCGAGAGTTGAACTTAGAGCGGTTTTGNTGTTTCCTGCAGACCTGCCAGGCATGCCACCTGACAGGGACATTGATTTTGGTATTGACCTGGTGCCAGGCACTCAGCCTATTTCTATTCCACCTTATCTTATGGAACCAGCAGAGCTAAAAGAATTAAAGGAGCAGCTTCAAAAACTCCTAGATAAGGGGTTCATTCGGCCTAGTGTGTCACCTTGGGGTGCACCAGTGTTGTTTGTAAAGAAGAAGGATGTTCTATGTGTATGTGTATTGATTATCGGCAGCTTAACAGTGTTACGGTGAAGAACCGGTATCCCTTGCCTCGTATAGATGACTTGTTTTATCAGTTGCAGGGTGCCAGAGTATTTTCTAAGATTGACTTGCATTCCGTCTATCTATCAGTTGAAGATTCGGGGGAAAGACATCCCGAAGACTACTTTCAGAACTAGATATGGTCATTATGAGTTTCTGGTTATGTCATTCGGGTTGACCAATGCCCCAGCAGCCTTTATGCACTTTAGTCACAGTGTATTCCGGCCTTATCTGGATTCTTTCGTCATCGTGTTCATTGACGATATCATGGTGTATTCCCGATCTCGGGAAGATCATGAGCAGCATTTGAGAGTTGCGCTTCAGACCTTGAGAGAGAAGAGATTGTATGCAAAATTTTTGAAGTGTGAGTTCTGGCTTGATTTAGTAGAATTCTTGGGGCACGTGGTGTCCAGTGAAGGTATTCAGGTTGATCCGAAGAAGTAGAGGCGGTGCAGAGTTGGCCTAGACCGTCATCAGCTACTGAGATTCGCAGTTTCCTTGGTTTGGCAGGGTACTACCACCGTTTCATAGAGGGATTTTCATCTATTGCAGCACCTATGACCAGACTGACCCAGAAGGTTGCTCAGTTCAGGTGGACTGAGGAGTGTGAGGGGAGATTTCAGAAGCTCAAGTCAGCTTTGACTACAGCTCCGGTATTGATTTTTCCTACGGGTTCAGATTCTTATACAATTTATTATGATGCCTCGAGAGTTGAACTTAGAGCGGTTTTGATGCAGGACGGTAGGGTGATTGCCTACGCGTCCAGACAGTTAAAGGTGCACGAGAAGAATTATCCAGTGCACGATCTTGAGCTAGCAGCCATTATTTATGCCTTGAAGATTTGGCGTCATTATTTGTATAGAGTGAATTGTGAGATTTTCACTGATCACCGTAATTTGCAGCATCTGCTTAAGCAGAACGATCTGAATTTGCGTCAGAGGAGGTGGTTGGAGCTTCTCAAGGATTATGACCTCACTATATTATATCATCCGGGGAAGGCCAATGTAGTGGCTGATGCCCTGAGTCATAGAGCGGAGAGTTTGGGGAGTTTAGCCTACCTTCCAGTAGCAGAGCGACCTTTAGCACTTGATGTTCAGGCTTTAGCATGTCACTTGGTTAGATTGGATCTATTAGAGCCTCCGCGGGTATTGGCTTATGTAGCCTCCAGGTCTTCTCTTTATGATCATATTAGAGCACGCCAGTATGATGATCTACATCTGCTTGTTCTTCAGGACAGGGTCCATCGCGGTGATGCCAGGGATGTGGTTATTGGTGATGATGGGGTCATAAGGATGCAGCCGGATTTGCGTGCCTAATGTGGATGGGCTTCAGGATTTGATTCTAGCTGAGGCCCATAGTTTGCGGTATTCCATCCATCGGGGTGTCATGAAGATGTATCAGGATTTTAGACAGCATTATTGGTGGAGGCGGATGAAGAGAGATATTGTTGAGTTTGTGGCTTGGTGTCTCAACTGTCAGTAGGTCAAGTATGAGCACCAGAGGCCAGGTGGATTGCTTCAGATATTTGATATTTCGGAGTGGAAGTGGGAGTGAATCACCATGGACTTCGTAGTTGGACTCCCATGGACTTCGAAGAGGTTTGATGCTATATGGGCTATTGTGGATCGGCTAACCAAGTTCGCGCACTTCATTCCTATTGGTACTACTTATTCTTCGGAGCGGTTAGCTGAGATTTATATCAGGGAGATTGTCCGATTGCATGCGCTTCAAGTTTCTATCATTTCTGACGGAGGTACTCAGTTCACATCTCAGTTTTGGAGAGCCGTACAGAGAGAGTTGGGTACTCAGGTCGAGTTGAGCACAGCGTTTCATCCTCAGACCGATGGGCAGTCGGAGTGTACTATTCATATTTTGGAGGATATGTTACGTGTATGTGTCATTGATTTTGGGGGTTCATGGGACCAGTTTCTGCCACTCGCGGAGTTTGCATATAATAATAGTTATCAGTCGAGTATCCAGATGGCTCCGTTGAGGCTTATATGGTAGGAGGTGCAGATCTCCGGTTGGTTGGTTTGAGCCGAGCGAGGCTAGGCTATTGGGCACAGACTTGATTCAGGATGCGTTGGGTAAGGCGAAGTTGATTCAGGAACGGCTTCGCACGGTGCAGTCTAGGCAGAAGAGCTATGCGGACCGGAAGGTCCGGGATGTGTCTTTCATGGTTGGGGATAAGGTGTTGCTGAAGGTTTCACCCATGAAGGGTGTTATGCAGTTCGGGAAGAAGGGAAAGCTGAGTCCCAAGTTCATTGAGCCATTTGAGGTGCTTCAGAGGATTGGGGAGGTAGCTTATAGACTTGCCTTGCCTCCCAGCTTGTCGAGTATTCATCCGGTTTTCCATGTTTCGATGCTCCAGAATTATGTTGGTGACCCGTCTCATGTTTTGGACTTCAGCACGGTTCAGCTCGAAGGTGATATGTCATATGAGGTAGAGCCAGTGGCTATTTTGGGTCGTCAGGTCAGAAAGTTGAGGTCTAGGGATATAGCTTCAGTGAAGGTTCAGTGGAGGGGACAGCCAGTGCAGGATGCCACCTGGGAGACCGAGCGGGAGATACGGGGCAGATATTCTCACTTATTCGAGACTCCAGGTATGTTTCTAGACCCGTTCGAGGGTGAATGTTTGTTTAAGAGGGGGAGGATGTTCGGCCAGTCGTTTCGTGAGATTAGCCCCGTTTTCCCCATTTCTGCTTTATCATATATTTCTTAGCCTATTTATGTTGTGTTGGGTCGTATGGTTTGAGTTCGGAGTGGTCGTGGTGAGAACAGAGGCACTTAGCCTCTTGAAGTGGCCTTATAGTTGAAAAGTCAAACTGAGAGTTGACTTATTGGTAAACAACCTCGGAATGCGGATTTTATGGTTTGGATAATTCTTTAGGTGATTTGGGACTTAGGAGTGTGTTCGGAATGATCTTTTGATGTCCGGTGTAGAATTAGGCTTGAATTGGCAAAAGTTAGTTTTTGGCGATTTCCGATCGGCAGTGGAAAATAAGCTATCGGTGTTGGAATGGAATTCCGACAGTTGGAGCAGGTTCGTAATGTCATTTTGGGTATGTGTTCAAATTTTTAGGTCAATCGGATGTGTTTTGCTTGGGTTCGGCATCATTGGCGAAATTTAGAAGTTTCAAAGTTCATAGACTTGAATTTGATGTAATTTTGGTGTTTTCGTGTTGTTTTTGGTGTTTCGAAGGCTCGACTAGGTTTGAATGATTCTATGGGGTGTGTTGGTATGTTTGGTTGAGGCCCCGAGAGGCTTGGGATTGATTTTGGATGGTTGGCGGAGGTTTGAACTTGGGAAATTTGTAGCAAATAGCTGCTGGTGTTAAGCTGCTGGTGTGGCCGCACCTGCGGATGGATAGCCGCATGTGCGACACTACAGGTGTGAAGGTCCAGGCGCAGGTGCGAAAAGAGGCTAGGCAAGAGGAGTCCGCAGGTGCGAAGATTTGGCCGCACCTGCGAAGCCGCAGGTGCGGAAAAGGGACCGCAGGTTCAAGAATTGGATTGTTAGTGGGTTTTCGCAGGTGTGCACCTGGGACCGCAGATGCGGGTCCGCAAGTGCGAGGAAAGGTCCGCAGGTGCGGAGTAACTGGGCAGAACAGTATAAAAGAATGCCTCTGCGAAATTTTGGTTATTCTTCCATTGTTGTATGCGGGTGGAGCTTAATTGAGAGCAAATTGAAGAAGCTCTTCGAGGGTCTTCAGTGGAGGTAAGTTCCCGGACTATATAACTCGTTTCTATGCTATTTTGTTTCGGATTAGGCTTGTAATTTGAAGAATTAAAGTGGAAAAGGTTGGGGAAAATGGGGAGGAAGATTGGAATTTCTTTTGGTGATTTGAGTGGCCAAATATGGTCCGATTGTGGAGGTTTTGGTATGTATAGAATCGTGAGAGGATGAGGATACTAGTGATGTAAATTTTATCGAATTTCGAGACGTGGGCCGGGACTCGAGTTTGGCCGAATTTCAAGAATTGTGTTAAAAATTTATATCTTTCGATTGGGTTTTGTTCCGTTAGCGTGTATTGATGATGTTAATCTGATTCTGGTTAGATTCGGAGCTTTTGGGAGCCGATTCGAGGGGCAAGCGCATCGCGGAGTAGCTTCTGGGCTGTTTTGAGATAAGTAACGATTGTAACTCTAAACCTGAGGGTATGACACCCCGTTATTTGATATTGTGGTGATAAATGAGGTGACGCACATGCTAGGTGACGAGCGTGGGGGCGTGCACCGATAGGGATTGTGACTTGGTCCATCCCGTAGCGACTATTAAGCCGCATATTCGATTTGAAACCTTACGAGATCCTGTCTTTCAGAATTTTATACTTGTATAAGGGCTGTGAGCCATGATTGGGGCCTTGTGACGACCTATTTAGACCCTTAGGCGTATTTTCCCTGATTGGGGCCTTGTGCCGACCTGTTTAGACCCTAAGGGGGAACTTTTACACTATTCCACCACTATCCTGTTAGTAAATTGTAAACTCAGTCATGTTTCCTACTTGCTGTTATTTTCGCTCTTATCACACTGCTTTGAAAACTCTGAAAAGTATTTGGGGCTGAGCCCCATGAGTTGAGATAAATTGCCCAAGTGGCTTGTGAGGGTGACTCAGTCAGGCCGAGAGCTGAGTATGTGAGGATAGCTATGGATCGGGCTGCACGCCGCAGCAGTATATATGTGTTAGGCCGAGCGCCGGGTATGTGAGGATAGTTATGGTACGGGCTGCGCATCGCAGCAATATATGTGTTATATATTATATGTGGGTCGGGTTGCACGCCGTAGCAATATAGATTATATATATATGGATCGGGATGCACGCCGCAGTAATAAATGTTATATATATGGATCGGGTTGCATGCTTCAGCAATATACATATTGGATCGGGCTGCACGCCACAGCAGATATAGCGCTTGGGCTGAAGGAGCCTCTCCAGGAGTCTGTACACCCCCAGTGAGCGCAGTCGACTATTATATGGATCGGGTTGCACGCCGAAGCAGTATAAATATATAATATGTATGTATAAATGTAGTGGAGCGGGCTGCCCTCCGCAGCAGTTGTGTGTGTCCATGGTACTTACTGAGTACGAGTGTTAAGTGAGAGCATGAAATACTGATAGTGGAGTCACGAGCGACTGAGAGGCTTGCCCGAGAGGCTTTATTGTTAGTGATATTGTGCCCAAGGGGCTTATATTCTATGAAAATGTTGTTTTTACTCTTCTTTACACTGTAGCCTCTGATAATAAATGTTGGACAAAAGTTTTCATACGAGATTTTTAAATGAAAATCGGGGTTTTATGAAATATTCGGAATTGTAGATTTCTGACTTGATTTGCTCATTTCCACTGTTATTCATTATATGGATTTATATGATTTAAATGGCTCATCACTACACTCAAGTTTTTAGTTAAATTGATTACTTATTGATTTGGTGTACTCACGTTACTCCATGCACCTCTGTGTGTAGATCCAGGTACCGGACCATTTCGCTAGTTGATTTCTGAACGAGCTTGGAGTTGTCCGAGGATTGAGGTAGCTGCTCAGCGTCCCCAACTCACCTCCTTTCCTTCCCTCAGATTATAGTTTCTTTTGGTCTTTTGTACCTCAGAATTTGTTGTAGCAAGTTACTGTTGTACATTGTATTTTCAGCCTTAGATGCTCATGATAGTTGACTCTAGGTTTTGGGGAAGTGTGTATTTGTTTATCTCTTTCTGATACTTTTTTTAAAATCTGCTAATTTTTTGGTGAAATTATGGGAATATTGATAATCTGAAATGGTTGGATAGCCTAGTTCCATGATAGGCGCCATCACGGTCGGCTTAGGTTTTGGGGTCGTGACAGAAACCCTGAAATTACGTGCTATGTGATTGGTGTTGAGATAACGCGCATGCTAGGTGATGGGCGTGGGGGTGTGCACTGTAGTAATTGTGATTCAGTCGATTCTATGGAACTGTGTAGTACTGTACTCTATGTGTTAGAGCACTTGAGTTGTGAATTATGTTAGGAAGCATGTTTAGGCTATGTAGCGGTGCTATTGGGACCCACAGTAGTTGTTCTTTGTTGTTGAATTATTTTCTTAATTGCAGTTATGTACTCAATCGCATTCATCATTGCATGGGTTGCTTAGCATAAGTGTTATAAGCCTGAGAGACTAGAGAGATTAATGTTTGAGTGAGGCTGAGGTCCTGTTAGTGAGAGATATTGATGGGATCAGGCCGCATGCTGCAGTGGGTACTATTGACTCATGATGGGACTGGGTTACACACCGCAGCAGGCATTATTGATTCAAGATGGGATCTGGTTGCGCACTGCAATAGGATTTATCAGCGTTTGGGCAGGATTCGCCCCTCCGGAGTCTGACATACTGATACGCTCAAATTATACCTTAATAAATAGTGTAAAGCAATCGATATCAAATATAATAACCCAACTAGGTTGGCGTCGAATCCCATAGGGAATAGGTGTGAAAAGATTACTTGAGTAGTGTGAAACTTAACTTAAATCGTAATTCTATTCCGTTAGCTAAAAGGAGTGTTGTAATTTAGTGAAATAAAGACAAGTATAATATTGTGAGATTTTAATTAATTTGATTAAGGAAACCAAGGTTGTGTCCCCTTCAATGGAATGTAAAGCTATCGGTATAAATATGATATATTTCTAATGGGAGGTCATTTGATGTGCAAATGATTTCTAAATGGCTACTCAATATTTTCCAATAGATAAGTAGTATTTCCTCTTTATGATCTTTTCAAATATAAAAGAGTTGCAATTAAGAATAATCAATTTATGCCAAATAGACTCCACTTATTCCTAATAGATTCTATTAAACAAGGATTAAAGCCTTGAGTTTTTGATATTCACTTATACCAAACCCTAACCCACTTTTCCAAGTAAAGAAAGAATAAAATGGCATTTGTTAATGTTTGCAACCACCAACAATAAATGAAGAATTAGAAGTGACTAAATATCAACCAACCATTATATATATATTAAATGGTAAACACTAACATTACACCCATTTTGGGGTCCACAACCTTAATATTTAAAACTAGCCACTCATATTAAAATACAAAAATAGTACAATAATTAAAGTCATAATGCTTACAAAAGTGCAAGAATTGTTCTTCTAATGCTTCCAAAATAATGAATATGCAATGCCTTCAATTGTAGTCTCTTTTTCAGACAAGATGACCCACAAAAACCCTAGTAAATCTATTTATAGTGGGATAAAAGTCAGAGCCAAAATTGGACAAAAATGTCCCTGCAGAGTAGTTATGCGACCGCATACTGGTCGCAGATCACGTATGTGGTCTGCATCTTCAAATTAATCGCATAATCTTCAAGTTTCTGAACCCAGTTCTTGGCCACATTTCAGTTATACGGTCGCATAACCATTATGCGATCGCATATTCTTCCGCAGAAGTACCTCTCAGCTTCATTGATCTCAGTTATGCAGTCCAGATAGGTGTTATGCGACCGCATAATGGATCGCATTTTCACCTCTTCAGTTACCAAAACATCTGCTTCAATCTGCGATTGTTATGTGGTCCGCATATGATTTATGCGACCGCATAATTGCCTCATTTTTTCTCTTTTGTGGCTTTTTGACTTCTTTTCCGTGTTTTTGGGTCCTCACGCCTCATGTATTGCAAAACATCAAAACTTCATAAGAATTGAATCAAAATGCATTGATAGATGATCTAAAGTCTATGTAATTGGTATCAAATATGCTGAAATTCTACGGCACATCAACACCCCCAACTTAAACTTTTGGTTGTCATCAAGCAACTAGAACAAAAGTTATCCTATCGTAAACTCTTATCGAAGTCACGAAACAGTAGTGACCATGGATGGTTTTGACTGTCAGTTAACAAGCATGTAACTTCATTTATTTACCCTTCCTGGAAGACAATTATCACTTAAAAAAGCGACTATTCATCTTGTGAACTTTGAGCCTCGACCAAACTGACAAAATGTTACTCTCAACTAAGTGCACTTGTATTCTACTTTAAGAACCTAACTTCTGTTAAATCTTGCAATTAATGCGTGCTCACAACAAAGAAAATCCTCAACTCACACATATTTACCGGGGATGCAATCAAACACTCTTTCACTCGGAATGAAAGCTACATGTTATAAGTATCAGTCCATATGTTTGCCCTTATTTTAACTTGTTGCTATCTCAGGAATGATTGGCTGTAGATTACCTAGGACTTTTCACAGGTTGTAATGTAGGCTTCGGGACGGGTTGGATGAATATCTAGGAATGTAGTGGCTATACCCTCATTGAACTCTACATATACTTTGCTTCTTTACGACATAGCATTTATTGAACTCGAGTTACCGACATCGAACCACCTCAAAGTGTTTCTTAAATTTCTACAGGACTCCACTTTTTCTTCTTTTTTTTAATAAAAGCATTTCTTTTCAGAGCTTGAGTTTATTCATATATATATATATATATATATATATATATATATATATATATATATATATATATATATATATATATATATAACTTTGAGGAACAGTGTCAATCTTTCTAATTTCCATTTGTACCGGCACCCCCAACTTAGGCTTTTAGCCTCATTCTTACTCATTCAAGGAGGGTTAGGTTCAAAATAAGGAATTATTTCACAATGGGGTAAAGGTTTGTAATATGGTAGCCAAAGAAAAGGTTAAAGGCTCAACGGGGGTAACTAGGGTAATTATGTACCGGGAAGGTCAATTTTTGGTCAAAATTAGCTAGCAGTCACAAAGATAGCCTAAGATCATCTCAGAGTCCAACCATTAACCTGAGATTTGCACAAAGAAACCAATCGGGCAAGTTCTAGACATCACAAGTTAAGCATGGCATTATTTACACAAATTCTCACTCACCCACGATACATGAACTGTTTGACTCAACATAGTTTCAGCCCTCAAGTGAATGCAAGTCAACTCACAGCTTTTATCAAAGAGTGAGCCTCAAGTTCACAAGAATGACTAACCATAAAAACATTTTTTTATACACCAAAGAAGAAAGGGTACAATTTATTCACAAAAATTTTCTTACATGATTGAAACTAGACAATCACACCAAACAAGTCAAAACGTTCCATGATACTGTCATGTTCTACTATTACACCCTTGGAAAAGAACCCGGCGAAGAAAAACCAAGGGGAATTCATTACTAGCTACTAGTGTATGCTATTAAAGACAAAGGATTTATGCACAATTTTTCATACAACTATTTACACAAAATATATCTACCCCACCCCCAACTTAAGATCATGCATTGTCCCCAATGCATAAAAATTGAAAAGCAAAGTTTAGGGGCTTCCTGGGTGCACTAAGCGCTCGGAGGGTCTGGATCATGATGGGCAGCTGTGGGATCAACTTCTGGCTCTATGGCACTAACAAGCGGAGCCTCAGACTGTGTGGTAGTGGTCTCTGAGGATGGAGCAGGAAGTTCCACCTTGTGTGAAGCTGAAACAGGAGTTTGGGAGCTGCTGGACTCTCCCAGTGATGCATGTGGGGTCGTTGGATGTGCCTTGGCGACCATGTCAGCAAGTGAACGTGCAATTGCTCTCTGCACTTCTGCCTCCTCTGTAACCTGAGCCTCTTTGGGAGCATCCTCTGTAGAAGCAGCCACCTGATTACCCTTAGAATCCTGTTGACCCTCAGTCTCCTCCACCAATGCATCCTCATCTATTTCTTCATCAGCAGTCGCTCCATCATCAGATTCTCCTTCCGACTCTCCAGAATCCTCATCTGAATGAGTGTAAATATGGACAATGGAAGCTAGAGTCTTTGAAGTCTCGGCACCCTGTGCCTCCGGGGCTATCATTAGGTTTGACAAGTCCAAATCTAAGCCCGGAATTGAGGTTCCTGCACCATGTTCACCCCCCTCCGGAAGGAGGGAATTCAAATCAAATTCCAAGTTCTGCAGCTTGTGCAGCTCTGCTTTCAGCTCACTAACATCTTTCCTGAGATGTGGCATATCTCCAACCTCCCCTCGCTCGACCTTTTCAAGTCACACTTCAAAGTGCGTAAGGCGATCTTCATATGATTTATGTTGTTGTTGAAGCGCATTCACTGAGGCTTGGATGGGTGCCAAGGCTTGCCTGATGAGATTGGCGAGCTCCTTCGTCAGCAGGTCCACCTTGGTGGTAGCATGCTGGGCTAGTAGACCCAACTTTGAGATAGCTGGCAGGGGAACAGGTGGTTGTGCACTGCTTGGCTGAGGAATGGTGGAGGAAGCAGCTGGAGCATCAGGAGCAGCAGGAGTGTCAGGCAGTGATGGGGGAGCAGGAGCAGGTGCTGGTGAGTCTGATGAGTGAGGGAATGAGGTTTCAAGCCGCATGTCTGTCTCCATGTCTACTGCATCACTTATCCGAGTGATGTCAATACACTGGAGAGATTTATCAAATCGATCATGCTTCGGGACAGGTGGAACGTTTACAGCTTTGCAAAGAGTTGTGATCAAACATGGGAAAGGAAAAGAGGTTTTCTTTTGGTTTTCCCTGATTCCTATCTCCTTGAAGATAATGTGTCCCACATCAATCTTGATGCCCCACATGATACATGCAATGATGAGGGCCTTTTCAATGTTGATGTCTGTCTCATTCCTACTCTGCATCAGATGGGAGCAAACAAAGTTGATCCAATATCGGGCCTCCTAGGTGAGATCATGTTTGTAAATCTTATGACGCGGGTCAATCCAGGATGGGGTCCCTTTTGCTATGATGGATGCGATCCAAGCACGCTCGTTATATTTGTTGGTTACTTTTGCATCATATTCAGATGGGCCTGATGACCAGTCCTCAAAGAATAAATCATTGATGGTGTCTGCGTCACAGAGAACCTGAAACCTTCGAACTAGAATGGAGTCCAGAAATATCCTATTCCGCCTTTGCTCAGCATTTCTTGAGGCAGCATATGAAGCATATAACTCCCTCACAAGTGTTTCATTGTAGTCATCTAGGGCGTCCGTGAAGAATCCCCATTTCCTCTTCTGAACGTTTTCAATTATATGAGGTAGTTCTCCTTCAGACCATTCAGGCTCAACTGCTTCTCCTCAAGAATGTTTCTCTTCTTTATCCCCTATTTGTATAGGTTCCATGAGCCTGGGACCCTAAATCTCAAATCTTCCCAACTCTTTTGCCTTGCTTCAGCTTGTAAGTCAACTGATGGCAAGATGTTAGTTTGTGCCCCCTCCTCTTTAGACTGGGAGGAGTGCTCAGATGTGTTGCGGGTGGTTTTCGGCTGTTGACATTTAGACTGTTGTGTTTGTTGGCTTAGAGTAGCTCTTTTCTTTCCACGAGCAGGTGGTGATCGCATTGCAATAGCTTTCCTTGGTTCCATTTCTGCAATAAAACAGTGTGTGAGTGGTGGGCATATCATAAAAAGCATGTAGAGGAAAATTATCAGAGATAAACAAGTTATGCGATGGGTTCTGCGGTCGCAGATCCACTTTGTGGACCGCTGACTCATCGCATATTTACACACCCCACACTGAAGGATTTATGCGATCATAAAAACCATCACAAAACTGGTTTTGCGACCGCAAAGAGATCGTATAATTGCACCCAAGAAAGATTTTTATCTGACACTGTTTGAGGTAACTATGCGGCTCGCAAAACACTTTTGCGAGCGCATAATCTCTCGCATTGTTGCACTTAGACTAGGCTACCTAGAGTTTCTTTTGAGATGAGTTTGCGGACCGCAAACCAATTATGCGTGCCGCAAAATTCATCTTCCTCAATGTTCAAGCCTCTCCCCGTAACAGCTCCTATCACTCTAAGGCAACAATTCACCCATAAATCTCCCACACAGGTTCCTACCGCACACGTTTGGGAACAACAACGAGCTAAGGAGCTCAAGTAATGGACATTATGCAATGAATCCACAAGAAAGAAGGGAAAAGAAAAAGAAATCACATACCAGATATCGGAACAAGATGGAGATGGAATCTGAGTTATGAGCAAGATGAATTCCTTAGTGCCGATCCTTATTGTGTGATCTTTGTGCATGATTAAAATCTTTTGGGTTTTCTTTTGTTTTTCTTATTTTTGTAATTTTTTTGATTTTGTGAGAATTTTTAAGTGTTTGTGTGCGAGTTGGATCGACAGTATGCGAAGGGTAGGGAATTATACCTGGGCATTTTGCGATGGGCAAGTGGTCGCATAACGCATAAGTGTTATGCGATGATTTTAGGGCTGGATTTTTTACCTCCATTCTGTGATGCATTTTGTGGTCGCATACTTACTATGCGGACCACAAAACTTGAATCATCCCTGCATTTTTGTAGACCCGGTCTCCTAATTTCTTTGATCGTGTCTGCTATGCGGCTTGTAAATTCATTATGCGACCGCATAGTTGCCGCAAATCCTTGATTCATCATTTTCTTCACTTGCCTCAGTCCTTGCACCATGTTTCATGGTATTTGGGTTGCCTGCAATCTAATACACACGTCAACCTGTTCGACACTAACAACTAAATCTACAGAAAAGGAAAACTAACAAAAATGTTACCACACATCGGTTTCCTTCCAAGAACCCCTTGATTTAACGGCACGACACGACGATGTTGGTCCCTTTTGGGATACTCAGTGGTGGGGGTTGGACCATCCTTGAGAGAAATTTTCTCTACCAAGTGCTTGTCTCATGTTGTGCCCAGGTAATGCTTAACCCGTTGGCCATTTACTTTGAAAGTTCAAAGTCCGTCCTCCGACTCTAATTCAATAGCACCGAAAGGGGATACATTCACAACTTTGAACGGGCCAGACCATTTGGATTTGAGATTACCCGGAAATAACTTGAGTCTCAAGTTGAAGAGCAAGAACAAGTCACTAGATTGAATTCCCGCTTCAGGATCTCCTTGTTTACATATCTGCACTCTCATAGGCATGGAAACGGAATTCTTCAATTTCGTTGAGTTGTGTCATTCTCAGATTAGCAGCTTCAGCCCAGTCAAGATTCAACTATTTTAAATCCCACATGGCTTTGTGTTCCATCTCCACGGGCAAATGACACACCTTACCAAAGACCAGCCGGTACAGTGAAGTGCCAATAGGAGTCTTAAATGATGTGTGATATCCCCACAACGCATCATCTAGCTTCCTTGACCAGTCGGTCCAATTTGCATTGACAGTTTTGTCTAGGATGTTCTTAATCTCTCTGTTGGAAACTTCAACTTGACCACTCGACTGAGGATGATAAGGTGTGGCCACCTTGTGCTTTACGTCATACTTTTCGAGCGCCCGGTGAAAGCCTTGTTGAAGAAATGAGAACCACCATCGCTGAGGATGGCCCGGGGAGTACCAAACCGTGTGAATATGTTTTCCTTAAGAATACGGTCACACTCCTTGCCTCATTATTGGGCAAGGCGATTGCCTCTACCCACTTGGAGACATAGTCCACTGCCACTAGGATATATTTCATGCCATAAGAAGTCACAAAGGGACCCATGAAATCGATCTCCTACACACTCCTTGCGTTTTTGAAATTGATCCTTGCCTTTGACATCGATCACAAGACTTGACCATTTGATTTGCATCATGGTAGATCGATGTCCAATAGTAGTCATATTCAAGGACATTTTCCATCATCCGGTTTCCTCCATGATGACCCCCAACCGGTGAGTCATGGCATGCCTTGAGAAGTGGCATTACCTCATCTTTCGGAGCACACCGCCGAATGATGTGTCAGCACAAATATGAAACAAAAAGGGCTCTTCCCGATAGTATTGCCTACATTCCTGCAAGAACTTTTTCTTTTGATATGTTTCCAACCCATCGGGTACAAGGTCGCTAACCAAGTAGTTAGCAATATCGGCATACCAAGGAGTGAATGTGTCAAACAATGCCAATATGTGCTCATCTGGAAAAGCATCATTGATTTCAAAGTTCTCTTTTGGCCTTCCTGCTTCTTCAAGCCTAGATAGGTGATCCGTAACTTGATTTTATGTTCCTTTTCGATCCTTGACTTCAAAGTCAAACTCTTGCAATAAAAGGACCCACTGAATCAATCTTGGCTTCGCATCCTTCTTCGACATGAGATAGCGAAGAGCAGCATGATCAGTGTAGACTATCACCTTGGATAACAAATAGGCCCGAAATTTTTCAAAATCATAGACAATGGCAAGAAGTTCTTGCTCGGTCACAGTATAATTCATTTGAGAACCATTGAGTGTCTTGCTTGCATAGTAGACAGGATGAAGGATCTTGTTCTTTCGTTGACCAAGCACCGCCCAATAGCTACACCACTGGCATCACACATGAGTTCAAATGGAAGAGACCAATCTGGCGTGACAATAATAGGTGTCGTGGTGAACTTTTCTTTCAATTTCTCAAATGCTTTGAGACACTTTTCATCAAATACGAACTTAGCATCTTTTTCAAGGAGCTTGCACATGGGGTTTCCAATTTTTGAGAAGTCCTTGATGAAACGCCTATAGAAGTCGGCGTGCCCCAAAAAACTTCGAACACCCTTTACTGAAACGAGCGGAGGAAGCTTAGAAATGATTTCAATCTTTTCTCGGTCAACCTCTATGCCTTGTTTGGAAATTTTGTGGCCCAAAACAATGCCCTCATCCACCATGAAGTGGCACTTCTCCCAGTTTAGCACAAGGTTTGTTTCTTCACATCTTCGGAGCACTTGTCTAAGGTTGTCAAGAAAATGCTCGAATGAGTCACCCACTACCGAGAAATCGTCCATAAACACCTGTAGTATATCTTCCACCATGTCCGAGAAGATCGACATCATTCACCGTTGAAAGGTAGCCAGAGTGTTGCATAGCCCAAATGGCATCCGGCTAAAGGAAAAAGTTCAATATGGGCAAGTGAATGTTTTCTTCTATTGATCTTCCAATGGGATATTGATTTGGTTATAGCCGCAATATCCATCCAAGAAGCAATAGAATGACCTTCCCTCTAGCCGATCAAGCATTTGATCAATAAAAGGCAAAGGTAAATGGTCTTTGCAAGTGGCACTGTTAAGCTTCCGGTAGTCCATGCAAATTCTCCATCCGGTCACAGTCCTTGTTGGGATGAGCTCGTTTTTCTCATTTTGGATCATGGTCATGGCTCCTTTATTTGGCACGCATTGCACCGGGCTCACCCAAGAACTATCCGCAATGGGGTAGACTACCCCGGCATCTAACCACTTTATGATTTCCTTCTTCACCACCTCTTGCATGGAAGGGTTTAACCTTCTTTGATGCTCCACACTAGGTTTACTTCCTTGCTCCAATTGTATTTTATGCTCGTAAATTTTGGCGGGAATCCCTCAGATATCTGCTATTGTCCACCCAATGGCTTGTCGGTGTTCCCTCAGGACATTCAATAAATGATCTACCTGCACATCATTCAACAAAGAAGAAACGATTACCGGTAAAGTGTCATTAGAAACCAAGAAATTTATACTTTAAGTGTGATGGAAGTGGATTGAGTTCAAGTTGTGGCGGATCAATAATTGAAGGCTTTGCGGGGGGAGTGGCTCTATTCTCTAAGTCAAGAGAAAGCTTCCTTGGTGCATAAGTGTAGGACCCATGTCCTTCTAAAGCATTCATCCATTCTATATACCACCATATCTTCACCATCAAAATTTACCAATATAGCCGCCAAAGCCTCTCTTAGACACTCTTCTTACATCTTCCTCTCACTTGCATCCTCTACCTTATCAACAACATCAATGACCGAGATGCCTTTATATGCATGTGGCAACTTCATACCCTTACTTGCTTGGAAGGTGACCTCTTCATCATTTAGTCGGAACTTGATTTCAATTCGTTCCGAATCCATAAGTGCTCTTATGGTAGCAAGGAATGGTCTCCCAAAGATTATAGGGATTTCTTTATCAACGGCACAGTCGAGGATCACAAAATCGGCCGGGAGGAAGAACTTTCCCACTTTCACTAGGACATTATCTACAATTCCCACTGGTCTTTTGATTAAACGATCGGTCATTTGAAATCTCATGCTTGTAGGTCTCGGCATGCTTAACCCTGATTTCTTGTAAATAGCAAGAGGCATAAAGTTAATTCTATCACCATTATCACAAAGAGCCCTTGCAAAATCCCGCAAGCCAATAGTGCATGGAATGGTGAATGCTCCCGGGGCTTCTTTCTTTTCAATGGGGGTTGTTGCAATAATGGAACTAGCCCGATGAGTCACACTCACCACTTCATTCTTGGTGGTTCTTTTCTTGGTTATCAATTCTTTTAAGTATTTAGCAAAACCCGACATCTCTTGAAAGGCTTTCACGAATGGTATGTTCACCGTAATTGCTTGAGAATGTCATAAAATTTCTCGAGTTTGCTATCATCAACCCTCCTAGCAAGTCTTTGATGAAACAGAGGGGGAGGTTTAGGAATTGATTATAGAGCTTTTGGTGCCTCTTTCACCTTTTCCTTTACCTCTCCATGATTTTCTTCTTGGACTTGCACTTCTTTTGGGAGCTTTTCAACTTCAACAACAATTGGCACTTCAACTTGTGCATCAACCTCTTGCTCAAGATCATCCACTCCAACCATTTGTTCATTTTCTCCTTGAAGCACCTTCCTGCTTCACTTTGTGATTTCCATGCAATGAGAAGTTGGACAACTCCCATTACCTTTAGGGTTTGCAATTGTGTCACTTGGGAATGTGCCCTTTGACTTTGGATTTTGATCTCTTGACAAATATTTCATTTGCATTTCTAGATTTTGTATGAATGCGGTGTGTGACCCCATAATTTTGGCCATGTTTTTCATTGTAGTGTCGCCTCTTTATTGATTTTGTCATAATCCTTCAAGCATGACCTCCAACTTGGACTCACTTGAAGAACCTTCCTTATAATGCGAGTTAGAGTATTGCCCCTTTGGTGGAACATAGGGGTTTGAACTCCGGTTTTCATAGTTGTTGTTATTGTTGCTCCAACTACCTTGACTTGATCCACCTTGATCATTGCGCCACTGTTGATGGCCTTTCCCTTTCGGGTTAGGCCTCCATTGATTTTGTTGGCGATAACCACCTTGAGAATTATGGACATAGTTTGCTTCCTCGCACTCTTGATTCACCATCGGTTGCATATCTTCCATAACATTTACCTTCTTTGTCTGACTTTCCATGAACATCATGGTTAACACATTAATGTTGGTGGAAAGCCCAGTAATTAATTGTTCTCTCTCTTGGTTCTCCTTAATCATGTTGGTCAGAGAGGGAGTACTGTATGCAATTCCACCCATGGTATCTTCTGAGTGCCAAGCTTGGTTGTGACCATCTTATCTAGAATCTATGTAATCCTTGGCAATGTTTTGTCCATGAAATACCCATCCACCGCATTTTTGGCTATCGATTGGGTCAACGGATCCAAGCCCATGTAAAACTTCTCCAACAAGATTGTATCCGAAAAACCATGATTCGACGACTTCACTATGTATAGCTTGAAACGATCTCATGCCTTATGTAGGTGTTCCCCTGGTAGTTGCTTGAAGAATGAAAATTTGATCTCTAAGCTCGGACTTCTTGCTTTGTTGGAACCATTTGTCTAGGAAGGCATGGACGAGTTCAGGCCAAGAGTGAATGGAATGAGGTGGTAGATTTTGGATCAATTTCCTTTCCTCTCCAGCTAATGAGTACTTGAATACCCTCAGTCTTACGGCATTATCTGTCACATTGTTCTTCTTACGCATCGCGCACACACCCAAGAAGTTTCTAAGATGTTGTGTTGGATCATCATCAGTAGAATTTCTGAATAATCCCTCTCCCTTAAGCATTAGGATTAAACCATGTTCCACTTTGAAGGTAGAAGCATCAACTCGCGGAGGGAAAATGGCATTTGTATCCTTGATGTATTCCTCGATATTCGCAAAAGGGTTCTCTTCTTCCTCATACTCGGCCATGTTTACCTAGCACACCAAGAAAAGCAAGCAAAGTGTGATGGAATAGAAAAAGATGTAAAGTAAAGCACACACTAATTAGTAATTTCAAAACCGTATTCCCCGGCAACAACGCCAAAATTTGATAAGTTCAAATTATACCTTAATAAATAGTGTAAAGCGGTCGATGTCAAATATTATAACCCAACTAGGTTGGGGTCAAATCCCATAGGGAATAGGTGTGAAAATATTACTTGAGAAGTGTGAAACTTAACTTAAATCGTAATTTTACTCCGTTAGCTAAAAAGAGTGTTGTAATTTAGTGAAATGAAGACAAGTATAATATTGTGAGATTGTAATTAATTTAACTAAAGAAACCAAGGTTGTGTCCCCTTCAATGAAATGTAATACTATCGGTGTTAATATGATATATTTCTAATGGGAGGTCCTTTGATATGCAAATGATTTCTAAATGACTAGTCAATATTTTTCAATATATGAGTAGTATTTTCTCTTTATGATTTTTCCAAATATAAAAGAGTTGCAATTAAGAATAATCAATGTATTCCAAATAGACTCCACTTATTCCTAAGCGATTATATTAAACAAGGTTTAAAGCCTTGAGTTTTTTATATTCACTTATACCAAACCCTAACCCACTTTTCCAAGTAAAGAAAGAGTAAAATAGCATTTGTTAATGTTTGTAACCACCAACAATAAATGAAGAATGAGAAGTGAATAAATATCAACCAACCATTATATATATATATTCAATGGTAAACACTCATTAACATTACACCCATTTAGGGTCCAGAACCTTAGTATTTAAAACTAGCCACTCATACTAACATACAAAAATAGAACAATAATTAAAGTCATAATGCTTACAAAAGTGCAAGAATCTTTCTTCTAAAGCTTCCAAAATAATGAATATTCAATGCCTTCAAGTGTAGTCTCTTTTTCAGATAAGATGACCTACAAAAACCCTAGTAAATCTATTTATAGTGGGCTAAAAGTCAAAGCCAAAATTGGACAAAAATGTCTCTGCAGAGCAGTTATGCGACCGTATACTGGTCGCAGATCACGTATGTGGTCCGCATATCTTCAAATTAATCGCATAATCTTCAAGTTTCTGAACCCAGTTCTTGGCCGCATTTCAGTTATACGATCCGCATAACCATTATGCGACCGCATATTCCTTCACAGAAGTACCTCTCAGCTTCATTGATCTCAGTTATGCGGTCCAGATAGGTGTTATGCGACCGCATAATGGATCGCATTTTCACCTCTTCAGTTACCAAAACATCTGCTTCAATCTGCAATTATTATGCGGTCCGCATATGATTTATGCGACCGCATAATTGCCTCATTTCTGCTCTTTTATGGCTTTTTGACTTCTTTTCCGTGCTTTTGGGTCCTCAGGCCTCATGCACTGCAAAACATCAAACTTCATAAGAATTGACTCAAAATTCATTGAAAGATGATCTAAAGTCTATGAATTGGTATCAAATGTGCCAAAATTCTACAGCACATGACATGTCAGTAGTAAACGTAGGTTCAATTGATTCATTATGGGATGGGGCTGCACATTGTAGCAGGTGCCATACAATGCTTAGTGATTAAGTGTGGTGAGTGAGAACTGACACAGTTAGGTTAAGTACTCTGAAAGTGTGGGTACGCGAGGCTTTCATTGTGTTTCATCACATACGATAGGCATATTGGCATGTAGATATAGAAATGTCATATTCCTCGTATCATTCAGACTTGGCATATTTTATCTGTATTGAGCTTAATTGTTAAACCTGGAAACATGTTTACATTTCTGTACTGGTACCTGCAGATTATGAGCTTCTGTGAGATATTATTGTCATATTTTCGGTCATTTACGTATTGTTTAATCATGTATTTGGACTGTATTGTTCAAGCTTGTCACTTCTTTCAGCCTAAAGGTTAGACTTGTTACTTATTGAGTTAGTTGTACTGATGCTACACTGTGCACTTCGTGTGAGGATCCAGGTATTTTCGGGCACGGTGGTTGCTGATTTCTGGAGCTTCATCAGTCGGAGACTATCGAGGTAGCTGCCTTGGCATCCGCGGACCTTGACTCGCCTCCTTTATCTTTAGTTTTGTTTATACTGTTGTACTTTCCTAGATACTGATTCAATTGTCCGACCGTGTTATTGTGTAGATGCTCATGTACTCAGTGACACCCAGATTTTGGGAAATTTTGTATTGAATTGCAGTGTTTTCTTTCAGTATTTATGGGATTTTCTTTCAAACTTATATTATTATGCTTTCAAAAATTAATAATCCGTGGGCTTATTGTGAATGGCGGCTTGCCTAGTATTTCGATAGGCTCCATCACGATATGTGAGTTTTTGGTCGTGACACCAACCTTGTTCAAGTGATCTCCCCAAGTTGAACGAGATCGGAGGCCTCCTTAATGATTGTTCATAATGATCCAATTTGAATTCCGCTTATGTATAGAAATATCTTCTTGAATAACTTACATAATCTCAATTACTAATCCTTTGTATATCTTGGTCTTCCTAACCATCCACTCATTTCCACCTTCTTTTTTCAATTCAAAAGAATTGTTCTATATACCTCAACAGAATAGTGCAGTAGAAAGGAAACACAAGTATCTTCTTGAAATTTCCAGGGCACTCTTGTTCAATATAATTGCCCTTGATATATTAGGGTGAGTGTGTATTGTCTGCAACCTACATCGGAATCAGAACCCCACTTATTCCCATTTAAGAAGTTTTAGTTGTTTGTGTTTCTTCACCACACAAAAGGTTCATAAGGATAAGTTTGAACCTAAGACCACTTCTCATGTACTTGTGATATATCCCTATGAGACAAAAGGCTACAAAGTCCTGAATCTGGCCACTAGAAAGATACATGTTTCCTGGGATGTGATTTTTCATAAAAATAATATTCCTTTTGGTATGTTACTTGATGCTTCTTCTCATTTTCCTTAAGCATTCAATTATGTTCCTTGTGTTGTGGATTTGTCTTCTGGTCAATTGCATTTTGTTTACTCTACGCATAGTCCCCTAGGGGATACAAGTGACACTTCTAATATACTATCACCTGGACACACTTCAACACCACCTACATCTTCACTCACTCACCCTTTACCATCATAGTCACCAGTCACCAGACCTCAAACATTCACTAAGACCCACCAGTAACCTATAAGATCCTCTAGACAACACCACCTACCTGTGCATTTGAAATATTGCATCTACTCCATACCAAATTTGCTTCCTAATGTACACACTGCTAGTGCTCAAGATCCTCCCTTCTCCCTTAATGCTTTTTTCGCCCAACATTACCATGTTTCCCTTAACTCTTTCCTCCGTGATATTCAAAAACTTCTTCAAAATATTTGACATAACAGTGAGACAACTTCTTATAAGGTAGAAACTTTGAATCCTTCTTGGCAAACAGCTATGACACTAGAGTTTGAGACTCTTCATGCCAATTACACTTGGTACTTAGTCTCTTACTTGATGGAAAGAAACTAATAGACTGTAGATGGGTGTATAAAGTCAAACATAAAGTTGATGGTAGCATTGAGAGATTCAAATCTAAGTTGGTGGTGAAAGGGATATACTCAGCAAGATGGAGATGATTATACTGAGATCTTCTCACTAATTGTGAAGATGACCACAATTAAGGCACTCATAGCAAATGTAATAAAGAAGCATTGGGGTATCTTTCAACTTGATGCAAACAATTCCTTCCTTTATGCGATTTACATGAGGAAGTGTATATAGATCTGCCTCCCTGGACTATTGGTCGACACACCTAACCTAGTGTGCAAATTGAACAAGTCATTATATGGCTTGAAAAAAACCAATAGATAATGGTATGTCAAATTGACTGAGGCTCTATATTCCAAGGAATATGTTCACTATTTAAACTATTACTCTCCATTCTATAAGAAGATTGATTTCTTCTATCATCTATACTGATTTCTATGTAGATGATGTGATCATTACTGGGAATGATTCAGGGGAGATCATTTTTTTAAAGAATTTCCTACATGACAAATTCAAAATCAAGGATTCGGGAAGACTATATTATTTTCTAGGCTTAGAAGTTTTCTATAAAGAGGATGGTGTCATCATTTCCTAGAGAAAATTTTCCCCAGATCTACGGACAGAGTATGAGTATATTTATTACAGCAGTCTCACTTCACCCCTTGATCTCACTGTCGAACTGCAAGCCAAAGAGGGTGCAGTCTTAGCAGATCCTTCATCCTGTAGGATAGTGATTTGGAAATCAAATTTCCTCACAAATACTAGATTAGACATTGCATACAGTGTCCAGCACCTCAATCAATTCATGCAAAAACCTATAGAAACTCACATGAAAGCTGCTAACCATTTACTTAGATATCTTAGAGGTAATCCTACACTTGGGTTCTTTTGTCTAACAGTTATGGTTGCACCATCATGGGATATTTTGACTCAAACTGGCAGCATGCCTAGACTCTAGCAAATCTTTCATTGGATATTAGGTACTACTTGGGGATAGTCTTATTAGTCGGAAGTCCAAAAAGCACGAGACAATTTCCCTGTCCTTTGTTGAAGCAGAGCATGGAGCCTTAAGGAATGTATTTGGTGAGCTTACTTAGATGTGCATACTATTTTATGAGTTAACAATTGGCGGAATGGCTTCCTGGCCACTTAAACTTGTCGGGTTTTAAATACATAAACTTTCTATTTTCCCATTTGAACACTCGACTCATTTTTCCCGTAACTAATAAATACATCTAACAAGAGACCATGCGATCGTGTATTACACATACGCATACATGTCCTATCACACCCCGACCATGGGGAGCTCTACCGACGCTCAACCGAGATACCCCGGCCGAGAAATCCTGAACAATACCTCCTACCCAACTCGCCCATTCATTAATTACACCAAGAGGATTCATGAACAATACCAATTTCCAACACTATTAGTTACTTCATTTATAAAGTCTCAAAATACATGAACTTTCATAGTTGAAGTGAAACAAGTGATTAAATTACAACAAGATTAGTTTGACTTTCCCAACACCCATATATACAACCCACATTGTGTCTACGGAGCCTCTAATATATACAATCGAGTACAACCATAGTACCGTCAACAAGGCTCTGGCGATAACTCAAAAAAATAATATACTCGGAACAAAATATGCAAGACCCCGAAATGAAGTGGGGCACACCAAGTCAACTGGGAAGAGAGTGTACTACTATCACGGGTCAATGCCTTCCGTTGTGGAACCACCTGCATCCATTAAATATGTAGCGCCCCCAACAAAAGGGACGTTAGTACATGTCAAATAGTACTAGTATGAAAACCAACACCTATTCAAGGATTGGAAATACAACATGAATTATGGTAACAATAAAAGGGCTTAGATAGCTGTTAAAGCCATAAAATTTATCAAGATCTTTCAAAAACATTTATAAATTCTTAAGTCAGGGATCCTCTACAACTACCTTTGCACAAAGAGGCCCTACCACCTCACCCCAATGTATGCGGGTGGAGGTGCAATCACAATACCAGAAACTCTACACAAAGCGGCCCTGCCACTTCATCTCAATGTATGGGGGTGGAGGTGTATTCACAATACCACAAACTTTACACAAAGCGGCTCTGCCACCTCACCCCCAACGTATACACGTGGAGGTGTATTCACAATGCCACACTTCAGATTTCCAAAACAATAATAGTTTGTATAAAAGAGTTCCCTTTCAAATCAACCATTTGGCACCTTTGGCCTTAGCAAGTGTGAGTTCGTAAGGTTTCATCATATGAGAAGTAAGCATGTAATCACATTGATTTCATACAAGATATTCTTCCCAAAAAGGGGTATAGCATGATTAAGTCAAAAATAGAGAATCATTTACACACGATTGTTCTAACACATTATGCCAAATGAATCAAATTTTTTACTAGTTTGAATACCCCACATCAATAGCGTTTAAGTTCGACTACACATGATAGAACTTTACAAGGATTCAAGAATTCTGATACTAGAAGAAGAGTTTAGCCTTCATACCTTGAAAGAGCTTTTGGTAATGCAACAATAATGTCCAAACACTCCTAATGATGTCAATCTATAGAGGAGGAGATAATTACAAGCACGATTAGAGAAATTCATGTGTAAAGGGTTGTTACAACTATTACCCAACCTTTCCCTCAACCAATTCAACAACAAAACCACACAATATCTTTCAACAACTTCCCCAAAATCCCTATTATTTCATGCATGTGATAAATCTACCCTCATCGCCCATAATCAACCTCAAAGCCGAAATTGAAGAATTGGGAAAAGAAACTCTTACCACTTTGAAGCCCTGCCAAGTTCCTTTTGATGAAATTCCAAGTTTCAATCAAGGTAGAATAGTGAAATCATTAACCATCCCTTTCTTCTCTCTAGAATGTTTCTCTCCTCACTCTAAAATTTCAAGTTTTTGCCTTTAAAACAAGCCCCAAGGGCTTTTAATCAAAATAGGGTCAGGTAAAAAAATTAGAAAATTGAAGCCTCGACGCAGATCTGCGGTCCACAAAATGGTCCTCCGGAATTGGACACTGCTGCCTCAATCTGCGACTGATCTGCGGTTCGCAGACCTATTTTGCAGTTGCATAATGCGCTGCAGAACTTCCCTATAGAATTTTTTTTGTGTTGGGATCTGCGATGGGTATGCAAATGATTATGCGGTCGCATAATGTACCACATAATGGTCCAAAAACTTTCCCAGATTTCAGCTTCAGTCTCTGGTAGATCTGTGGTCCGCAGATCAGTTCTGCGATCGCAGAATGGATCGCAAAAATGTCCTGCACTTCCAAAAAATTTCTTCAACTTCCCAATACATTGTTCAACCCAAAATTTCCGAACAGCGACGTTACAAAGCCCCGGCTTTTAGGTGAAATTTCACGGGGGCTTACATGTCCATCTAGTCAGCAAATGACAATTGGATGTCTTACACGTCAAGGGCGCGAAAACTCTAACCCCGATCCCCTCTTTCATTCTATAGACCGACCCCACTCCCCTCATTTTAATCTCTCTCTAACCAAACCCTCCCATGTTCATTCTAGAATTTTGATATCGGAGAAGGTGAAAAGAATATGGAAAGTGAGGGGATCATATGTAAGGCCCATAGGCCATCATAGTAGGCACACGCAATAGGCCATCATAGTAGGCACGCAATAGGCCATCATATGTAAGGCCCTTCTAGCCATTGATGAACTTTCCATAAGTTCGAAAAACCTCATCGAGAATGGAATTGATCTGCTCATCGCTGAATTTGACCCTAGGGTTTACATCAACCATCAAAGATGCCATTTCCTCGCGGTTAAGACCTCCATCTCCATTTTCATCAAAATTTTGGAAGATTCATTTCACCTTCTCCGATCGCTGAATTCAAGAATCTTCCAGATTCTTTTCCCCTTCTCCAACATTCAAAAAGGACTTGTTTATGGTGGTGGATATGGTGTGAGGTCAGCCGTGCTATATAAACTTCTAAAATCGATAATAATCACTCACCCCCTTCCAAAATTGATCATAATCACTCACTCATTTTGTTGTTTTTGTTTATTAGTTGTTAATCTTGTTCTGATAGAGCTTAGTTTGATCCAAGGTGATGCAAAACTTAACTTCAACTCCACAACTTTCCATCATTTTCACGGTCTGAAAAAAATTAAAAATGGAGCTTCAGATTTTACAAGGAGGAATGGAGCTTAAGATTTTAAAAAATGGAGGAATAGGGTATTTTAGAAGAAATGAATAAGAAGACACTTAAATACAACCCATTTTTTATTGTTGGGCGTTGGGAAGGGGGCTTTCACGCCTCTGTGCGTCGTGTTCCTCTCGCGGCCTAGTGGTTAGGACCAACAGACGCCACATGGGCGCGGTCAATGATCAATGTATTTATTAGTTACGAGAAAAATAAGTTCGAGTCTTCAAATGGAAAAGTTAAAAGTTTATGTATTGGCTTTTAAAACCCCGTAAAGTTTAAGTGGACAGGAAGCCATTCCGCCTTAACAATTCCCTTCCGTAATCATGTTATAGTGTTCTGTTATAGTCAGTCTACACTAAACATAGCTCAAAATCTTGTATTCTATGAGCGGACTAAACACATTGAAGTAGAGTGCCATTTTGTGAGGGATAAATGACAAGAAGACCTAGTGTTCCTACATTATATTGGCACTAACAATCAACTGGTTGATATTTTAACCAAGGCACTTGAGTCAAACACACAGCAATTCTGAGCAAGTTGGTTATGAAGGACTCACCTCCAACTTGAGAGGGAGTATTGATATATTTATATGTAAACGATATTATTTCGTTGTATAGTTAGTTAGTCTCAATGTTGCTTTGTTGTCAAGGTTAGTTTGATTAGTTAGATATATTTTTTGTTACATGTGTATCTTCTGTATACGCACTCATCTTTGTTAATACAAGGTATCATTTTGATTTTCCAAATGAGAACATCTCAGTTTCTTCTCTTTTCAAAAAATCTTCTGGAATTCCTCCATTAGAGCTCAATCTCAAGCTCACCTTTTCTGTTGCGTCTATACTTTTACATGAGCAGCGAACCATCACTAGAAAAGAGGGAACTACATCGTGGGAAGTATCTATTGGAAAAATTGGATGATTATGGAGAATAAAAGGTTTAGCTTGAGGCGTGTCAAATACATAATCTTAAGGATATTTACACTAGGCACATATATGCTAATAAAAAAGACTTTGTGTCTTACACCCAAGTTGAGGAAGGAGAAGAGGTTGTATATCTTGGTGATTCAAGGACTACTCCAGTTCTTGGAAAAGGCAAAGTTCTTCTCGAACTCACATCCGGCAAAACTTTGGCATTGAATGACGTGTTGCACGTTCCTAGTATCCGAGCTAATTTGGTCTCTATGGGATTTTTAGGAAAAGTGGGGGTGAAGGTTTCTTTTGAATATGATAAGGTCGTGTTGACCAAGAATAATAATTTTGTTGGCAAGGATTATTATAACCACGGATTGTTTGTACTCAATATTATGAATGAAAATGCTAGTATGCTTACTTGATTGATTCTTTTAATTTATGGCATGCTAGATTAGGACCTTTTAGTTTATCTTATATTAAGAAAATGCATTCCGAATGTCTCATTTCAAATATTAATTATTCAAATATTGATAAGTGTGAAGTTTTTGCCAAAGCTAAACAAACTAAGAAATCATGTGCTTCAGTATTTAGAGAATCTGAATTATTAAGTTTAATCCAGACTGATTTAGGAGACTTGAAACAAACTATGACTAGAGGAGGGAAAAAATATTATGTGACTTTTATAGACGATTTTTCTAGATATACAAAATTTTATTTTTTGAGAAATAAAGATGAATCTTTTGATAAGTTTTAAATTTATAAATCTGAAGTAGAAAATCAATTGGATAAAAAATTAAAAGAGTTAGATCCGATAGTGGTGGTGAATTTATTTTGTTGAATAATTATTGTGAGAAAGAAGGCATAATTCACGAGATAACTCCGCCATATTTTCTACAATCAAATGGTGTAGCGGAAAGGAAAAATAAGACCTTAAAGTAAATGATGAATAGCATGCTTATTAGTTCTGGTGCCCGGGATAATCTTTAGGGTGAAGCCATTTATCTGCTTGTCATTTACCAAATAGAATTTCCTATAAGAAAACGGGTAAAACTCCTTATGATTTGTGGAAGAGTTATCCACCTAATTTGAAATATTTTAAAGTGTGGGGGTACCTTGCCAAAGTTATGTTGTCCGACCCTAAGAAAAGAAAAATAGGATCTAAAACATCTGATTATATGTTTATTGGGTATGCTGAATGCAGCGCAGCATACAGATTTTTAGTAGTCAAAAGTAATATACTTGAAAACAATACTATTGTTGAAACAAAAAATGCTGAATCTTTTGAAAATATTTTTTCTTTAAAATTTGAGAATATTTCTGATACTCCTATTATTCCAAGTGATAATATGTCACATGTTCCAATTATTCAAAATGATTTTGAAAGTGAGGATTTACGAAGAAGCAAAAGACCAAGGAAAGAAAAATATTTTGATAATGATTTTTCTACTTATCTTGTGGATAATGATCCTTTAACATATTCTGAAGTTATTTCTTTGTCTGATGCCTCATATTGGAAAGAAGCTATTGATGTAGAATTAAATTAAATTTGACAAAATAAAACTCGAATTTTAGTTGATTTACCTCCGGGAGCTAAACTCATTGGTTGTAAATGGAATTTTAAGAAGAAACTCAATTCGGATGGTTCCATTGATAAATACAAAGCTAGACTTGTTGTAAAAGGTTTTACCCAAAAGTAAAATGTTGATTATTTTGATAATTATGCTCCTGTAACTAGAATTTCCTCAATTCGTGTTTTGCTTGTCGTGGCTTCTATTTATAAATTTTTTATTCACCAAATGGATGTTAAAACTGCATTTTTAAATGGTGATTTGGAAGAGAAAATTCATATGGAGCAACCTGAGGGTTATATAGTGTCTGGCCAAGAAAATAAAGTATGTAAATTGCTAAAATATTTGTATGGTCTAAAGCAAACAACTAAACAGTGGCATGAAAAATTTGATCAAGTATTGATTAATGATGGTTTTTCATCAATTGAAGTAGATAAATGTGTTTATACAAAATGCGTAGATGGTACATATGTTATTATTTGTCTTTATATGGATGACATGCTTATTTTTAGTTCTAGTCCTAACTTGGTACATAAAACCAAATTTTTCTTGTCTTCTGATTTTGAGATGAAAGACATGGGAGAAGCTGGTATTATTTTAGGCATAAAAATTATAAGAGATGGCAATAGTTTGATGTTGACTCAAAAACATTATGTTGAAAGAATTCTTAAAAAATTTGATAACTTTGATGTGGTACATGTAAGCACTTCTTATGATGCTAGTAGTCAATTAAAAAAGAATAAGGGAGATGTTGTAGATCAAAATAAATATACTCAAATTATTGGTAGCTAATGTATTTGTTGAATTTCACAAGACCTGATATTGCATATGTTGTGTGTAGATTGAGTAGATACACTCAAAACCCAAGTCATGATCATTGGAATGCATTAGTAAGAGATGAAATATTTGAGAGGTACCATGAACTATAGTATCAAATATAGTGGATTTCCTAGTGTATTAGAAGAATACAGTGATGCTAATTGGATCTCTGATTCAGATGAGACAAAATCCACTAATGGTTATGTGTTCACCATCGGTGGGGGGTGTTGTAGCATGGAAATCAGCTAAACAAACAATAATAGTTAGATCTACCATGAAATATGAGTTTGTGACATTGGAATTGGCTGGCAATGAGTCCGAGTGGTTAAAGAACCTTTTGGCAAGTATTTCACTAGGAATAAAACCGACACCTTCTGTGTCGATGCATTATGATTGTCAAGCTGCAATAGTCATTTCTAAAAATAAATCCTTCAATGGAAAGAGTAGAAATATCCTTAAGATTGTTGAAAAAATGGATGACTATGGAGAATAAAAGGTTTAGCTTGAGGCGTGTCAAAAACATTGTCCTTAAGGATATTTCGCTCATACCGAGATGAATATTATTACGTATCCCCCAGGATTCAACAAGCTTTTCTAGTATAATTAGGAGCATAAACAACAAAAATCGTATAAAAGAAAACCCACCACAAAAGAAAAGGGAAGAAAAACTTTAACATTTTTCACACTACTACCATGAACACAAGTAGATAGCTTTATATATAGTCCAAAAAAAATACATCTGGAATGAAAGAAATGTTAAAATGCATTAAGAATTCAATGCCATAAACGTTACAATCATTTAAGATCAAAGAAATGTTATTCTCAAAGTTAATGAAAGGTTATCAAATTAGACGTGAAGGAAACGGTTATACAAGACCAATCTTTGGTCAGTTTCAAAGTTACAAAAACATAACTGATTTTGATACCCATTCAATGTTAATAAAATATTATATTCAAATTGATTGGTCATATAAAGACTCAAATGGCTTTCTGTCCACTTAAACTTGCATCACTTTATAAAGTCTATATATGAACTTTTAGGTTTCTCATTTGAACACATTTACTTGAGAAAATGGCTACTAATAAACACTGCACCATCACAAGTGTTTATTAGTAGCTATTTTCTCAAGTAAAGCTGTTCAAACGGGAAACCCAAAAGTTCATATATCGACTTTACAAAGTGATACAAGTTTAAGCGGTCAGGAAGTCATTTCACCTTAAAAGAATGAACCTAGACA
The DNA here is from genome assembly GCA_005239525.1 of Nicotiana knightiana. Taxonomy (NCBI): domain Eukaryota; kingdom Viridiplantae; phylum Streptophyta; class Magnoliopsida; order Solanales; family Solanaceae; genus Nicotiana; species Nicotiana knightiana. The sequence continues at coordinate 16,707 of ML394322.1, read as the reverse complement.
TCAATTTAAATATTCTTTTGAGATATTAAAAATATTATTTTTTGACAGTATCTCACCACCACAAAGAAAAACCAGACCACTGCTGAAAAATGACCACTAGCGGACTCCGCCACATTTTTCTCTCACCGGACGGACTCCTTTGGAAAACCCATGAACACCATGGACACGGTCTTAGAAAAAAACCACCGAAAAAATTACTTTGCATTTCCATAGCTTCTTGATATGTTTCAAAATATAACCTATTAAGAGATCGGTTTATTTAGCTGCCCTTAAAGAAAATTCGAAAAAAATTCTTCTCCTTCTAATACTATACTTTAAAGTTTTCTTGTTGAGTATCCACAAAACCTAATAAGGAGTGTAGGAGGCAGGGCGGAGTCAGGGGCAGCCCGTTCATAAAGTAGGTAAAACAACTGATTTAGGCCTCACATTTGTGGAAGTCCCTTTTTTTTTTTTTAAATCTAATAGGCTATATATAAAAAAAATTTAAAATTATGTAAAGTGAAAAAGTTTGATTTCCTTATTTGTTGGATTTGCAATTTTTTTGACTTCTGCCAAGGAAATTGCATTTGAAATTAATATCGAACTCGAGTTTTATAAGAAATGTGTATACAGTCAAACCTCTCTATAAGAGCCTTGTTTGTTCCGTATATTTTTGGATGTTATAGCGAAGTGTTGTTATAGAGAACATATATCATAACATAACATAAAAATTGGTTCCGAAAAAGCTTGGCATTTATAGAGAAGTGTTGTTATGCAGGGATGCTGTTATAGAGAGGTCTGACTGTATAAAGGAACAAACAATTTGAGGAGAATGTTAATAGTGAAATTTCAAAATCTCTCGAAGAGTCCCTTAGAGTTGATTATTTTTTATACATACTCCTCTGGTCCATAATAAATGACTTTTTAACCTTTGTTGTGCCCCTTAAGAAAATATTGACTCCTAGAATAAAAATGTATGTTGGTTGAATTATCCTTAATTAAAATTTATATGTTGTTAACTTGACACATTGAGATATGTAAGTAAGGGTAAATGTTTTAAAAATAAAGTTAATTCCTTCTCGATTATATAAAAGGACTCTTATTTTGGACCAAAATAAAAGCTAAAAAAGTCACTTATTATGGATCGGAGAGAGTAGTAGACATGGTTATTTTTTCACTTTAAAATAGATTTGAACAATTAGAAGCATATGAAAATATTTTTGATTTTCTATTTAGCGATAAAAACTGAGATCACTAGTTGATGAAATTTGAAAAAGTATTGCATTCATTTTGAATGATCCTTAAATCATCATAATCAACCTGATATTGATAGTTTAGATTTATTTTCTGAATTAAAAATATTTTTAAAAATAGTACAATTAGAAGATAACAATTTAATTGATATACTCACTCAAATAAAAAGGTTTGATTGTTTTCCAAATACCTATATTACTTATAGAATAATGTTAATAACTCCTATTATTGTTGCTTCAGTGGAAAAAAGTGTTTCAAAATTAAAATTGATAAAACTTTACCTAAGGTCAATAATGTCTCAAAGATATAAAATGAATTAGCTATATTGTCAATTGAGAAAGACTTACTAGCAGAAATTGATTATAAAAAATTAATAATAACTTTGCATCTAAAAAAAAGGCTAGGAAAATAGACTTTAAAGAAAAATAAAATATTTTTTATTAATAAAAAAATTAAGGCCCTTCATAAAGTTTGACTTTAGATCACAAAATTAGTCGGGCCGCCCCTGGGCGGGGTGAAGAAAATAGGAAAAATGAAGGACGAGGAAGGGGTTCAGGACAGGTAGACTCGAAGGGGAAGGGTTCTACTTGGGTGGGGTACACTTCTTAATGATTTTTTTTTATTTTTAAATCAAAATTAATATATCCACTCCCTTTTTCAGAACGTGTAACGACTCATTTTTCTGACTTAGCAAAACAAATGCGCATGAGTTGAATCGACGGTTAGAGGGGTTTAAAAATTAGTTTAAAGCAGGTTCAAATATCTAGATGAAACTGCATGATGTACGAAAACTAGCATGTCAAAATCGGTGCAAGTAGAAGTGTCTGCTAAGATATTCTGCCAACAAAAAAACTTTTCTTTTCCACTTAGAATTACGATATTTTCCAAATACTCTATTTTACTATCAACTTCAAATATTCTTCTTTTTATTTTTCAATATTTCTCCAAACACTTAGCAACGGAGTCTATATAGTGTGTCCCGGGAGGGGATGGAAATGATCTCAATTTATACGCTAATTTGGTTTCGACTTGAGGCCATTGGATAACAGCGGCACTCCCCTGCTTATGCTTTAAAAAAACAGCCTGCAATTCTATGGTTTCTTGACTTCCATCGTTAACTATTGGCATCTTGATGTGCTAGTGTCGCAGAAGTCGCGCAATTTGGTTCTCGCCAAAATAGTACATTCTCAAATTCGCCATTGTAGTAGACCTAGAAAAACATCCAGTTACGCGAGAACTATATCACTCAGCTATCGAGCAGCAGCGCCCTAGTCGAAACATTCAGGGTAGATGCAACCACATGGCAGCAAGAATCAATAAATATTATGGAATAAATGGACCCTTTTATTTGAGGTACAAAAATTGCAAATGTTGGAAGCCTTAAACTGCCAAAACTAGTAAATTTTGGTCACCCACCCAATTGATGCTCCAGCCTGCTTTCAGGCCTTGATTCTGCAAGTTCTCAAGTGGTGTTTGTTTCTCCTATTTTCCAGTATGCTGTCGTACAAACCATAGTCTACACACGAAAAATGAGGACCGGCTACAGATGCAATCCAGCTTTGACCAGATGAATTCATCCTCCATATCTCTTCTTGAAACAGTGAGATCACGGCGACCAACATCCTCAACAGACAGTTCGACCATAACAGATGGATGCAATGTAAAGATTCTTGGACCATTTCTCCTGAGGAATGAATGCAAGCAATAAGCAAACAGAAACAGGGAAAAAACGAAAAGCTTACCTGCATACTATGTAAAGCATATTCCACAAACTTCAGTGCATTTGATTAGCAATTACACAAATATGAGAGCCTATGATTTGACGTGGGAGTAGAGAAAAGGTCAAACAAGTCAATAAGACAGTCTTGATCAAGTTATCCCTTTGTGAAGATTTGGAAGAACAGGGGGAGAATAACTAATGTTTATTCCTCCAGTTGAGGAAAATGCAACGTGCAAAGGAAACATCTGATTATGAGAGAGACTGATCACCTTGACATGGGTGCTTGGGAAGGCAGATGTCCGCAAGGTCTCTTGAGTCTCATCAATCATTTTACGTCTTGGTACGCTCAATATGAAGGCTGCTTGATCAGCAGTAGCAGCCATAGAAGTTATTCGATAACCACTTTCCCATCGTCGATGTATTCCTTCACTTGGGTAGAGAAAATCAAGCTCTACAACCTGCATGGAATCATCTATTTTAAGCTTCTTCTATTTGGAGGGAAACAAGAAATGCATTAGAAGTGGCCACCAAATGGAAGCTATCTTACCTGTTCAGAATATCCAGAATTTCTGGACATCACCACGCCCCACCGGCTGCCAGCAGTGGTCATGGATGTGACATGGAAACCTTCTTTCCACTTTTTATTTATCCATTTAAAAGGAAATGATTCACTTACTTTGTAAGACTGTTGTGTATAAGGAGTTCCTGTTTCAGCAAGCACCAAAAGTAGTCAATAGAGTGTTTATAGACACATGGACTAAAATTCTATTCAACTATCTTCAGCAGGTGAAACCTTAGCAAGCAAATTGCAGCGGCTAATAAAAGTACAGCTCATCAAACAGGCAGGTATACATGGTGATTACATTGAGAAGAACATATGCATCAAGCGGAGGAATTTGGTATCCTTTTTTGTATTCTGGGTCAACCAAAACCAGATAAAAGTTAACCATCTATAATAATTGTAGAAGCAACAACCATTATCATGAGACGACTGGCATGCAATCATCTATTCTAGTGATGGGATGCCCTTTTCCTTTCCCGTCTTTCCCTTGGAAAATCCAAGGGTATACCAATACTGGATAACATAATTTTGACAGAACACAAAAGAAGTGTTCCTGTAGCTTTTCCTTGTCCCAGAAGTCTGACAGTGGAGCTCATTTTCTAGTGAGCAGTCATGAACCATAGGCAACCTCAACCTTGAGGAGACTACAAAGTGCTAGGTAGGCAGCAATGACTATGATGGCAAGCAATTAAGTGGTATCTAAAATAACTTGATACTACTTTTTCAGCAGTTATCTGCACCTTGGTTAAAGCCCTGATATGTGAATCAATCAGATCATACTCCTTTAACATCTTACCTTTGGACATAACAACCAAAGAACTTCCATTAGCTGCTCCGGCTATTGAGCTGATATAGTAGTTCTTCTCCCACTGTTCCATTATCCAATCCTAAGAAGAACCCAAAAATGAGTTATAGGTAAGAATCTCCCCTGCAGAGGAAGTAAAGGGGCAAAAACTGTAGGTGATTCAGATGACAACCTTATGGAGGAAGACAGCTGAAAGATCGTAAACCTGGGACGAGAAACCAGTTCCTGCGTCCATGATTAGGGCCCAAAGATTGGCAGCTGAAGCCACACAGCTGATGTAAAGACCATCTTCATTTCCCTTGTCTACGTGCTGTTGGAGCCTAGAGTCTGCAACATTGTAGTGATATCTACAAAATCCAACATTAACACTTCCCTATCAGCAGCCCACATTAATATAGAATCAAATGCACTAAAGAAAATAGCTAACAGAAACTATTAACTGCAACACTTTAACACGTGGGTGGTTCATGCGAGCCTAAAAGAGAATATGCTAGAGTCTTTTTAGGAAACAATTATAGAAGAGGCATATAGTAAATGCATATGGGGAGATGATTTGCACAATATTTCCTCGTTCAGAGAACATTTAATATGTGACTAACTCATGCACTTGACAGTTAAATGTGTTTATATGCCCGGGCGGATGCACCTTAGCCCAGGCGGTGCAAAACAACGACATTACATATAACGAAAACATAGTACTATTCTAATGAGGCTATTATGAATACATTTCAACAAACGAAAACTCGTCCATGAGAGCTGTAATAACATAAATAAATTGTGCTTTATTAATATGATCTGAATTGTGCTTTTAAAATTACTTTAGACATTGATTTGTTCATTTGCTCACTTCTTTAAATGTTGACATCGCTTACAAAAGATCCTGTGTACGCCTCTGTTTATGTGAAGCTATGAGGTCAAACAGTTCATATAGGAATAACCAAGTTTGTGTTAGCAGATTACACAGAACTATCACATTTTACTAGAAAGACCTATCGCACAAGAAAGCTTGGCAGCAGATATATTTAAAGTTGTACCAATAAACGCATGCAACTGTAAGTACACGTGCATTCTCTTCTTCCAGGTTGATATCTTGTTCGGGTAGATGAAGTGCTGGGAAAGATGTTCATGGATGTACCATAAAACATGCATGCAAGTGTAAGCACACGGTATTTTCTTTTCTTCTGGTTTGGAGTATCCCTATCCCTTGCTCGGTGGAAGAGAGAAACGTGTCATTTTATGCTCGACTAGAAACATCAATTATACTTCAGAACACCCAAAAAACAAGTATTCATTCGAAAGGTAGCACTCAGGAATAAGGAAATAGCAAGCTTTTATCAAAACAGTCCATGGACTCTGCCCTAATTTCCTTCCTGGTCCCTCAGATGCACAGTTAGAGAATATAGTCCACCAACGGCACCTTTTCCTAATAAAGTAGTCTAACAATTAAAAAACGTGTCAACTCCCAGAGGCAATTCTCAGAGGGTATTAGGTGAAACTACAAATAAAAGTGTGAACTAACTTTTTCCATGAAAACCCATAACCCTATTAGCCTCGCAAAACACCACCATGTTAGAACATTACACCAAGTTCTCCCTGCTCACCTTACCTTCAGCAAATTCAGATCTTCCCTCAACCTTCCCCCAAAGCCCAAACAACCACGCATGTCTTTACTTGACCTCTCCTTTAAAGATCATCATGACACAATCTAAGAACAAAAGCCTCGTCAGTCTCTTGATTTTCCCTCCCACCTTCCCAAAAACCTCTTTGTTACCCTACTGCTCCTCTCCTCTCCAGCTCCAGCTCCACCAGTTCGGATTTGTGTGTTTGCAGCATGGGAGCAGATCCTCAAAAGGAATCCCTGGGAACAATGGAAAAACACAAAAGATATCTTGATAACGATTACTCCTGCTCCTCGAGAGCTCACAGGAAAGAGTTGATGCTCCTATATCCTTAGCATGAGTGGTTAAAAGGGCGAACTTATCTACATTTATCCTTCCTCATCATTTTCGTAAGATTTTGGACAGGATAAGACAATCTTCTATTTTCCCAATATAAAAAAGCATTAAGAACATAAATGGAAAGGTCCTCTTACTTCCTGTTCTCTTTTACTTGCAAATCAACCAGGTGAAAAGATCCTTCCCCTTCTTCTATCCTTTACCATAGTCATTTTTCCTCAGTAATGAAAGCATTTAGCGGAAGCTGGAAGTTCCAGAACTTGCATTTTTGGAAGAAAATCATTGGTATTCAAGAAGCCTATCTTCAAATAAATACTTCAAAAGTTCTACTTTAGACATTCAGCTACTTCGTCCTAAGTACACTCTGTCCAAGCTTGCTATAATCCTAAAAAGTATCACAGTTACACATGCTTAGTAGCCACGCATGCAATAAAATACAGAAAGTCTCAGCGCTATCTGACTAGACTGACAATCGACCCTAGGGAGATATTTAGCCTGGGAATTACTTCCAATAATGGCAGGTAATTATGAGTTCTGCCGTACTTGATTCCTGAGAAAGGAGATACCACCACATCAATGAAGGATTGCAAGTGTAGTTTTCATCACATCTAAACCATTTACACAACAACTTATCAGCAATAACTTTTTTCTTAACGGTCATGTCCGTGCCAACTTGTGTGCACCCTCGACTACTCCCCCCTAGGAACCTGCTACCTCCATCGGCACAGGTATCAGATAACTCTGTTGCCAAAGCTTAGACGGAAGTGAAGATGTCACCGAGCATTTTTTGTCTCCGTTAGGATTTGAACCCTGGTCTCCTTTTACCCACTTCATTAACTGCTAGGTTACACCCTTGGGTGCATAACTTATCAGCAATAACTTATGCGTCTTTATAATATTCTTATTACATGCTCCAAAAGCATTTTTACAAGCTTAAGGATATAATCTTTTTTTCTCATTAGATAGGCGAACAGCATTAATGAACTGATTCAGCTTCTTCATTTTGATAACTTGTTTTTGATTAGTTACCATACCTTTGGCATGATAAATAATACTGAAAAAGCTAAACAGCAGTGGTTTCCCGAACACATAACACCGTTAGTCCCCCATTTACTAAATCTTATGAAGTTCAAGTTCGACGAGGTTCAGTGCTTTTCCAGAAGCTCATTAAATATTATTTAATTAACGTGCTGATCAAAAACTTAACATGAAGCAGCTATTTCACAGCTGTTATCCATATGGAACATGCAGCCATTCATGCATTACGAAAATCGTGCACAGAAGCACTTGATCCCGGTTAGCTTACAATATGTTATAGAGCATACACTTACATCCTTGGCAAAATTTTAAGAGTTGCAGCCAAGTCTTCTCTTCCATAGGAAAAGCTCGTATTTCTCCATAGCACACATTATGAAGAGGCACCCAGCAGCTACTCAGAATTTAGATCATGGATATTAAATTTAACAAATCTAAACCAAAGGTCAAATCTAATGTGCCAAATCAGAAAAGTTATATCATGAAATAGCTATTTCAGAGCTGTTAACCATATGAAACATGCAGCCATGTATGCATACAACATAAAAAACATTCACAGGAGGATATGTTTCCGAATTAGCGTAGAATATTTTTTTATCAAGTCCCAATAATATATTGTAAAGCATAGATTAAATCCTCGCTAAATATTATAAGAGTTGCAAACAAGTACTCTTTCCTTTGGGAACAGCTCATATTTCTCTTTAGCACACACTATGAAGAGGCATCCAAAAGCTGCTCAGAATTTCACTCAGCAGATGAAAGCACAAAACAAATACTTCATAAAACATATTGCAATTATGTACTTGTTTGCCTGGTGAGTATACGTACCATTACTCAGCCAGGACTTTTGTTCGTCCAAGATTTTTAGGAGTTGTGGTGAAGTCATATTTCTTCGAGTTGAATGTTTGGGGTTCATTTAGTACACTTCATGAAGAAGCACCTTCGGAGTCTCAATAAGAAGATATTCAAAATAGATCAGAAAAATTTATACATTCAATCTAGAGACAACAAACACAGAAAGGCATCTACAACTCCTACAGACGCTTTTTGTCGCGTATAGAATCTTTGAGGAAAACTAAACTCCAGAAATTTAAACCTGTCAACCTCAGCCAGAAACATATGTAAGCATCCAAATAAAACAGAAAGTCCACACATAAATCAGAAGGAGAAGTTTAGCTGCAAAGATATAACTGTGGTCTGCAGGGCTGCACGAAATAGCCTTCTCTGAAACCAGCAATATACCTTACTATATCTCTAGTTGCGGTTAAAGGTAGTTAGCAGAAGTCAGTATATCACTATATCTTGATGTTTCCTTGCATAGATAATATATGATGCAGTCAACTAAACATGAAATATTCCTGAAGGTCCTTGTGGGTCAGATTTTCAAAAGCTACCAACCTCCCAAGAATCAGTTAAGGTCAAACTTTTTCACATGTTAAATTATACTCTTTAGCATCTTCCTTCAAATATGTATGCCCCTGCTCCCATTTATATGTATGTATGCACATATAAAATTCCATGTTTTGACAGTAAATCATGCAAGTTCTCTGCTTAAAGTATATTTAATTTCTCAAGTTCTGGAGTACATCCGTAACATAGGGTTGAGAAAGGACATCAGATGACACGCAAGTCTGTGTACACTTCTATTGCCAAGTTGGTGTTCCAACAACTGATTACATACTTTGCTCTTCTGCCAAACAAAATAAACGACACAACAAACTGGAAAGATGCAACGCTGCAGCAAAGATATGTGAAAATCTAATTAATCACAGACTTTATTTGAGATGTCTACGCAGTGAAGATGTGTGAAAATCTAATTTTTCGCTGTAAGACTTTATATGAGATGTCTACAATTTCACAGCTAAATTGCAAAGAGAAAAAACAAAGAAAACAATATCACGCACTTGAGGCACCTTTTTGAAGAGCAAAATGGTTATTGCATGTAACTTATGAATTATAATCAGCGTATCACATTTTGACATATAGCAACTACCTCTGTTTCATGGGACGCCGTGCATTATAAACTGAAATCCATTGGGTTGCAGGACTACCGAGTCGCACTTTTTTCTTTGGTTGCTCTTCCTCCAAGTTTATTAGCAGTCTTCCCCGCTTCTGCCCAACCTGATTAAGGATAGGTAACAACTAAGTAAGGAGCCAATATATCATGCAAACACATACAACCATGCATAAAGATAGATGGACCTTAAGAGCGCCATCAATTCTTATTGGCCTCAGTGATGTGCAGGGCTCAATAAGACTCTCAAAGAAAGATATGAGTTTGGCGTAATTTGGTTCCTCATCAAACTTCATGTTTGTTACAGCCTCAAGGAATTGCTTGAATGGGGCAGGGCAAAAGCAACACATCAACTCTGGTGAAGTGGCCATTTTCTTTTTACAGACTAGAAAACTCTTGTTGTCACCCTGTCACCATTCAAAACATCATACAGTAGAACCATTAAACTCAATTAGCAAAGTTATGCCCAAGCAACAAAATAGTGAAGCAAAAAACAACCGACCTGATAGCCTTGCCATGGTAACCTTCCCTTTATAAGGAATATTAATGTGTATGCTAGAGACTCAAGGTCATCCCTTCTACTCCCGGTCCGACCTAAATGTGCATGTACACTTGCATATCTTATAGTACCCCTGTCAAATAAAAGCATAGTTAGTGCACAAAACATGAAAATGAAGTTACATATCTAAGCTTATTTAATCACGTGTAAAATTCCATAAACCTGAATATATCTGGCCTCTGGTCATACTCGACATGCTGAGCAGATGCTGAATCTTTCCATCTAGATGCTGCATCAATGTAAAATAATGCATCACAAAAAGCACACATCGAGTTAAAACAAAAGGAATTATTAATCTTCAAATATAGTAAACCCACTACCAAGAAAGTTATCCCGCAAATGTACCGAGATATCCAGAGACATATTTCAACAGAAAACCCGACATTATGCTTACAAATCTAGCTCACTAAGTTGATTCTTTTCCGTTCCGAAAATTAGAAAAGCAAAGGCGTTTGACACACCAAGGAAAAGCATAGAGTGATTAACAGCTTGTTTGGATGATCATTACCTATTGTATCGTATCGTATTGTTACTTTAAATACGATGTTTGTTTTGGTTGATCCTTAAATTTTATTGTATCGTATCGTTAAATCTGTCGTTACGAAATGACGAAATGTGCCACTTTATGTAACGACCGATTTGGTGTGGTTGTGTCGTTATCTTGTCTTTTTCTCTCATCTCACCCTTCACTATTATTAAATAATTTCATTTTATCATTTACATTACCTTTTTATATAATAGATTTAACTTGTATCATGATTTTTCTTTATAATATTGCAGATTTATTCGTCATATTGCTGGTGCGTGATATCATGAAACAACGGCAAACGATACAATTTATCCAAATATTGTATTCATCAAACGATATAGTACAATACAATACAATACGATACGATATATTATGAAACGATGTGTAACAACCATCCAAACAAGCTGTAAGGGAGAAAATGAAATAATAATAATGCATCGTACCTAAACCAAGATCAATAAGATACAGCTTCTTCTCATCAACGCTTCCTGGCTGACCAAGCAAAAAGTTTTCTGGTTTCACATCTCCATGCACAAACCTAAGAGACAGAAACAACGCTGAACAGTTAACTTCATATATACAACATCACTCCTGAGTTTAGAACAGGAAAGTGAACTGATGCAAACAGAGGAGGCAATGCTAAACCCAAGGAAGTTAAAGATGAAACATGAAGAAAATGACGCAAAAGAAATGTATATAGAAGAGATCAGTACACTTACCCCTTAAGGTGAAGCTTTTCGAGAATTGATATTGCCTCCACAGCGATACAAGCCGCCATATTTGATGACATTCTGTTGCAGGTTAATTATCATCAAACAGGAAGCATATAACACGTCCATGTGCAGGGAAAGTAATACAGAGTAAACTGATTTGCATTCCAATGCATCTGCAGTCAAGTTAAATGTGAAGGAGATGTAGTCGCAAAACTTACGACTGGCCTAAAGAGTTCCAGACATCCCAAAGGCTCGGTCCAAGCATGTCCATCACCTAAAAATTAATATTCAATATCACAAAGATGCAACAAGTGAAACTGATATTAATGGTGAGAAAACTACGCTCACCAGAATGTAAAAATCTCCCTGACGACCCTTATAATGAACCCCCGGGATCCCATAGCAGCCGTTTAGGGTACTGTCAAATAGTAAAGTTGCAAATAGGTGATAAGGAAGGCATCTCAAGACTGAAAAAATATTATACATACCACAAACTCCAAAATTAGGAATTTCACTTACTTGTACACCTGCCACTCATAAGGAGGGCCATAGTTGCAACCCTTACTGTTTCGATGCTCAAACTTTAATGCAACCTAGAGCAGAACATTATCACTGTATCATACACTAAATAATTTCAACAAATCACACAATAAATGGCATGGATAGTACCTCAACAGCATCTGGTCCTGTTCTCTCAGTTCCTCCACTTGTTCTACGACCAACATAAACTTGTCCAAATCCACCCTTACCTAATCTTCTTTCTGTTTTATATACAGGAGAATTACCCACTTGCACCTGCATCCAGACAGAGGCTCTTCTTTCATGAATTCTACTCCCAATAAGAGTATATATATATATAACATTTAAAGTCTTGCTCCACTAACTATCACTAACGCTATCTACATATTTCCTTAAGCAAATGGTGAAGAGTGAAATGGCAGAGTCAAGAAGAATTTCAGTTGATCCCCAATTTCATAAAGAAAATTCAAAAAAGAAAAAAGAAGCAACAAAATGGATGTTAGGGTTATCAGGAGGATACCCTATCAGGTACTGGAGTTGTGCTTGCTTCTTCTTCAACTCCCATTATTTTGTCTCTACTCCCACCTTCCATTGCAATATTTTTATCTGCAGCACCACCAACAGGAACAGCTTGAGGAAGAACCTCACAAGGTGGCTCCGGATCTAAATCGATCAACCTAATCCCCCTACCCCTACCAGCACCACCAGGCCTAGCCCGCGTCGCTGCTGAAAGCCCTTTTGCTACAGCTGTTGCATTACCCCTTCCTCTTCCACCACCACCTCTTCTTCGACCTCTGTTCTGAGTAGGCAAAACCCAATTTTCTTCTTGGCCAGAGGGTTCAGGGGCAGGCTGGAGATCACCAAGCCGTTTTGATCTCCGTGCTCCGCTACGCAGCTCTGGCATCCTCACCCATGCAAATCACATTCAACTCGATTCACCCACCTTGCCTTGAAAATCTGGTGGTACCCATAAGAGAAGAATCACTTAAAAGATAAAAGAGAAGCTCAAAACTGAGATTTTTAACAATTTATGAACAACCCAATGCAGACCTCAATTTGCAATAAGAAGCAGAAAATGCAGGCTTCAAACATGAAGAAACTTGGGGAAACTTTATAGGATAACATTTCAAAATTATAATTCTGCTTACTTAAAATATTAAAAGCGACCAGAAACATATCTCTACTTTTGGCAAAAAAATCCTGAACATCTACGTAAAAGCTGGTAACTTCGTTCTTGATCACACAGACTAAAAAGACATGAAATTTTCCTAATCAAGAAACAACAATAAAAGCTCCAATAAATTCATCTCCATAAATTCCAGGATAACGAAATTTCTTAACTGTGGATCAACAATAAAAGCTAAACAGCCAAACCACATCCAAGTTAGAAACTTTATCAAAGAAACCCAACTAAAACAGTTCAACAAAATGATATTCTATAATCAGGAAAAAGAATCTATGACGGGAACCAATGTGATCCTACTCATACCCCAACCGATCATCAAGAAAGCAACAAAGATGGAACTTTTTGGGTACATTCCACAAAAGCAAAAAGGGAAATCCAAAAGAATCCAACAAAACCAAGAAACAAAGGCAAAAACTTGAGATGTTACCTCAAAAACAACAAACCCAAAAGGATCGGAGAGAAACTGAACAAAAATCAACGCATTTAAAGTACTAAACAAGAGTTGTAATTGTTGATCAAACTTTAGATCTTCAGTGAACTCATAGATACCACGGGGGATAGCTCAAGAAATTGATAAAAATATAAACAAAAAAAACAAAGAACCTTATCTGTAGCACAAAAACAAGAAAGGAGAAGAAAAAATGTTAAATGCAGAAATGGTTTTCTGTGAATATATGTATGGGAGTATATCGATAAGGCAGGAGTCGAAATGGAGAAGGAAGTAATATTATTACGTCCGGTGAGAAATTGGATTTCGAAAACCTTTGAATTTTGTGAAATAATAATAATTGGAATAGTGAGTAAGCAGCCACCTTGTGTATTTTGTGTGTTGTAGGTGGAGGGGCTTTGTGGCACTGTAGCGTACACACCATGTCAGGAAAATAAAAAACATATAAGAACTTATTTTTATTTTTCTTTTTTACACTAATACATGGGCGGAGAATATGAAATATAATTTTTCATAAAAAGTATTACTTTAAAAATACAATAGACAAAAAAGAGCATGCAAATACTATTAGGGTTTGTTTGAAAAACCCTGAAATTGGTACACAATATTGTAATAATTACAAGTGTACTCTTTGATTTCACAAGTGTAATTACACAGTTAAATTAAATTATAAACATAAATTTAATTCTCAAAATTAAAAGTTAAGATTTAACAAATATATGTCTTTATAAATAAGACTATATTTGATATTGAAGATAGATATTGTATTTTGAAAATATATTAATTACTAATCATATGTTTGTAACTAATATTATAAAAGTAATATATATATATATATATAATATTTTACTTTAATCAATTATAAAAACTTTAAGTACATATCTTGTAACAACATCATGGACTGCATGCTTGATAAAATGATTAGTATTTATAAATATAATGCCATAACATTACTAAAATATTTTACGAAAAAATAATCTATCAATTATAACTGAAATGAATGTTGCGCGATCCAAATTAATAAGTGAATAATACTAAAGCAAATAAAATGGAAGCAAAAATATAATATAAATTAAAATTCCAAAAAAAAAACATAATACTCTTATGTAAAATTACAACGTAACATAAAATTTGTTTGATAGTGGAGCAGATTTAAATTGTATAAAAGAAGGAGTAATACCTTCAAAGTATTTTTATTAAACTACTCACCGTTTAAAAAATGCTAGTGGGGAACAAATGGGTATTTCTTACAAATTACCTAGGGCTTATATATGCCAAAATGATGTTTGTATAGCGGAAAGTTTTGTTTTAATAAAAGACATAGCTCAGGACGTTATTTTAAGCGTCCCATTTTTCATAAAATTATTCCTTTTACCAATTGGGATACAAAAAGGTTTACTGGAACTTTTAATAGAAAGGGAATTACTTTTGAGTTTATAACTCAACAATTCAAAGATATTTGAATGAAATTATTTCTAATAATATTTCTTCAAAACTTAGACAAATTGATTTTCTAAAAAATAAAATTTGTTCTATTACGATTAGCCAGGATTTAAAGAATCCTAAGCTGATAGAGAAAATTAGTTCTATCAGAAATCAGTATTATCCCAATGAGCTGATGGTTGGAACTATATAGCTACAGGCAGCTACAGGTCCTTTACTAGTAAACCTTGGTTAGGCTCCAACCTAACCGGTGGTCTTCGAGCCCGTGTTAACCAAGGTAGGTGTTGAAAGGGTGTAAAGGCGACCGTGGTTTAAGGTCTACTGTTGGAACTATAGCTAGCCAGAGTTGGTGTTCCTGTAATTCATTCCAAAGGCCTACTTAGAAGCGGTACAGTCTACATTTGCCACCTTGCAAATATCTGTTTTGAAACATCATGTTTCAAATCTTTATTAAAGATAAACTTTGCAGCTTGGCAATCAGTTTTTATTAAAAACTTTTGATTGTATAAATCAGTTTGAAACTTCATAACACATTTTACTATAGCAAGGATTTCCTTAGCCACAGTAGCATAATTTTTCTGGGAATCATTCCATTTCCCTGAGTAGAATTGTACAAGATATTCCTGTTTATCATTTGGGGAAGACTGTTTGAGTATTCCACCGTATCCAATATCAGAGGCATCCGTTTCAACAACCTTTTCCCAAGTGGGGTTTGCAAGAGTTAAACAAGGAAGGTTATGAACCTTTTGTTTAATTCTTTTGACTGATTATGTATGATTATCAGTCCATGCTCCTGGGTTCTTCTTTAGTCTATTATAAAGAAGAGCAGTATCTTTTGCTAAATCTTTTATAAAAGAAAGATGTAATTTAAGCTTCCTAAAAATATTTGAAGCTGGGTTTTATCAGTAATGATNAGAAGAGATGTAATTTAAGCTTCCTAAAAATCTTTGAAGCTGGGTTTTATCAGTAATGATATCAGGAAATTTAGAAGCAAATTCAATGCTCCTATTGATGGGAATAATTCTACCATTTTCTATGTTATGACCAAGAAATCTGGTATTATTTTGAAAAATAAACATTTTTGGTTTGGATATCACTAAACCATTTTGGAAAATAATTTTTTTGAAAATATCCAAATGTTTGAAATGATTTTCAATAGTCTTTGAAAATACTAAAATATCATTTATGTAGACAATAATGAAATCAGTATATGGTATGAAAATATCATTCATAATTTTCTGAAATTCAGAAGGGGCATTTTTCAAACCAAAAGGCATAACATTCCATTCATATTGGCCCATTGGAACATTAAAAGCCGTTTTATATCTATCATTTTCAGATATCTGGATTTGCCAATATCCTGATTTTAAATCAAATTTGGAAAATATAATGGCACCGTGAAGTCTATCTAATAAATCTTTTTTATTAGGAATTGGATATCTAATCCATTTTAAAATCTTATTAAGGGGTTTATAATTAATAACTAATCTAGGAACTCGTTGTTCATGTTCAGCATGTTTAGTAACATAAAAAGCAGTACAAGACCATTTAGACTTAGAAGGTCTTATTAAATCCTTTTGTTGTAAGGAATCAATTTTCTTTTTTTTTTACATAACTCTAGGTATTTACAGTTCATTTGGCAAGGACGAACCTTTGTAGGAATATTTTTCTCAGAAAAGTCTTCTTCGTAAGGAAGACTTATAATGTGTTTTTTTCTATTCCGAAATTGATTGGGATGGTCCCCACAAATGTGAATAGAAAACTGATTTCTGATAGAACTAATTTTCTCTATCAGCTTAGGATTCTTTAAATCCTGGCTAATCGTAATAGAACAAATTTCATTTTTTAGAAAATCAATTTGTCTAATTTTGAAGAAATATTATTAAAAATAATTTCATTCAAATATCTTTGAATTGGTTGAGTTAAACTCAAAAGTAATTCCTTTTCCATTAAAAGTTCCAGTAAAACTTTTTGTATCCCAATTGG
>ML394319.1:34142-46851 GCA_005239525.1 Nicotiana knightiana | reverse complement strand
AGGAAGAATTCACCAACGGGGGAAACCATAATCTTAGACCTTTATTATCATTGTTTACATTATATTGTTAGTTAATTGCTAATTTATTATTTTGTTATTAGATTTAGTAAACATCACCAATTGATATTCAAAAGTCTTGAGAAAAGTGATTAAGTAATAGTTTAGTATTTTAAAGACTTAATTGATACGTAAATTCCCTGTGGGATCGACTTTGGGCGTAATACCCCAGACTATATTTGCAGCGCCCGTTTAGTCTTTCTATAAGACATAGTTGAGCGTGATCAAGGTTGACCGGCCGTATCGCCGCCCTTTCAAGGTTCATTTCGCGATCGTTAGATAGGTGCCATAGATTTTTCGGCGTACTCAAGAAGGATAACAGCCTCCAATGGACTTCTGGGTGCGTCCAAGCCTTGAAGGATTTAAAAGCGTATTTGTCATCGCCATCATTGCTCTCAAAATTAGAATCAGGGAAATGCCTCCTCGTCTACCTTGTTATATCTGAAGTAGCTTTGAACGTCGTCCTGGTCCGAGAAAATAAAGGTACGTAGTCTCCTATCTATTACATTAGCAAAACACTAATCGACGCCGAGACGAGATACCTTCATCTTGAAAAACTAGCCCTAGACTTAGTCGTAGGTTCACGAAAGCTTTGACCATATTTCCAATTCCATCCCATCTCGGTCGTCAGGAATTTTCCCTAAGAAGTATTTTAAATAAACCCGAGCTGTCGGGCAGGTTTGCCAAATGGGCCATCGAACTAAGCGAGCACATATCACATATCAACCGCGAACAGTGATAAAGTCACAAGTTATTGTTGACTTCGTCGCCAACTTCAGCGCACAATTAATGCCCGAAGTTGAAAGAGAGGCCACCCACGCTTCTCCCCAAATACAGAACCTCTGGGCCCTGTACACTGACGGTGCGTCCAACGCGTACGTGTCCGGGCTGGGACTCGTAGTCGGAGTTCCGAATGATGAAGTGATTCACCAGTCCATAAGGTGCCCAGACATGACTAACAACGAGGCCGAGTATGAGGTCATAATTGCATAATTAGGGCTAGCACTCAAATACAGGGCAAAGTGGTTAAGACTATGCTGCGATTCTCAACTTGTTGTCAACCAACTCGCAGGGACTTATTAAATCAAGGAACAAAGGTTACAAAAATACCAAACCGAAATCTGTAAGTTGCTACCCGAGTTCAAGGAATGTCAAATCGACTAGATCCCTCGAGCACAGAACATCGAAGCAGACGAACTCGCCAAATTATCTGCAACTACCAAAAACATTACAACCAGAGACAAAAGTGTACTCCACCTTCTCAATTTATCGATAGACCAAATTGAGGTAAGAACCATAAATTTGACTTGGGATTGGCGCAACCGTATTGTTACATACTTCCAAGACGACATAATCCCAGGTGATAAAAAAGGCAAAAAAATTGCGAATGCAAGCAGCCAGGTACAACATCATTCACAACGGCCTATATAAAAGAACGTACGACGACCCTCTAGCAAAATGCTTGGGCCCAAATCAGATGCGGCGCATCCTCGAAGATGTCCACGAAGGACATCATGGAGATCATTCTGGTAATTGGGATTTGGTTAGAGGCCTTATACGGGCAGGGTATTACTAGCCCACCATGAAAAAAAAAACTGCGGTTGTGAAAAAATATGAACAATGCCAAAAGTATTCCCCAATGATTCATCAAGCAGGCGGACACCTCCACTCAGTCACTTCCCCTTGTCTATTCATCAAATGGGGAATGGGCATTGTGGTCCCCTTCCCGACAGGGAAAGGAAGTGATCGCCTTCATATGGAAAAACATTGTATGCTAGTTCGGCCTCCCCAAAGAGATCAGCTTCGATAACGGACCCCAGTTTACAGGAAAGAAGGTCGCTGAATTTTTTGAGAAGTGGCATATCAAAAGAATATTCTCGACGCCATACCACCCCGTAGACAAAAGACAAGAAGAGTCCTCCAACAAGTCGATACTGAACATCATGAAGAAAAACTTGAAGACGCCAAAGGGCTATGGACGGAAATATTAGTAGAAGTACTTTAGGCCTACCGAACAGCGTCGAAGACAAGCACAGGAGAGACACCTTACTCTTTAGTCTATGGGATTGATGCATTAATACCGGTTGATTTCGGGGAGCCCAACCTAAGATACTCCCACAAGAGCGGACCAAGGAACGAAGAAAGCAGAAGGCATGAGCTCGAAGAAGTCGAAGAACGACGAGACATGGCCTACATAAGGATGATCGCCAATAAATGAAAAGCAGAACGCTATTATAAGAAGAAGGCAAAGATCAGGCCGCTCAAAGTCGGGGACGGCGTGCTTAAAGCCAAAAAACATGCAAGCAAAGACCTACGGGAAGGCAAACTGGGAACAAATTGGGACGGCCCGTACAAAATCATGATAACAACGAACAAAGGATCATTCTAACTAGAAACAACTAGAAACAATGGAAGGAAAGCTACTACCAAACAACTGGAATATTACCCACCTCAAGTACTTCAACTTTTTGGAAGTAAGGCGTCCCCTAAGTCATACTCTTTTTTCCGTTACTTGAGTTTTGTTTCTCAAGGAGGTTTTTAACGAGGCGACAAAGGGGACACTTCAAGTCGAAGTACGCAAAAACAGAGGCCCGGGATGGCCAGTTCATTGCCTGACCTCTCAAGCTTTCTCCAAGACGACTAATGAAGGGACTAGATAGACTGGGACTGGAATGCTAACCAACACCCAAAAATTTGTAAATTTCTCCAAGTGTATGAACAAAACAACAATGCTTGAAGTTTATTCCTATTTTTCTCCAAATGTACAAGCAAGACAACAATGCTTAAAGTTTACAATGTAGACAAGCTCCGCACCTAGAAGCATATCTTTCTAAACATATATTGTGTTCGATCTCATTTGAACCAACACCTAGTGGACCTCGGCCATAGTCAAACATAGGTCATGTTCGACCTTGTTCGAACTAACACCTAATGGCCCTCGTCCATAATCAAACATAGGTCATGTTCGGCCTTGTTTGAACTAACACCTAATGGCCCTCGGCCATAGTCAGACATAGGTCATGTCCGACCTTGTCCGAACTAACACTTAATGATGCTCGACCATAATCAAATATAGTTCATGTTCGACCTCGTTCGAACTAACACCTATGATCCTTGGCCATAATAAAAAATAATTCATGTTCGACCTTGTTCTACCTAACACCTACTAGCCCTTAGCCATAGTCAAACATAGGTCATGATCGACCTTGTTCGAACTAACACCTAATGGCCCTTTTCCATAGTCAAATATAGGTCATGTTCGACCTTGTTCGAACTAACACCTATTGGCCCTCGACCATAATTAAACATATGATATGATTGATCTTGTTCGAACCAACATATACTGGCCCTAATAGAACATATGATATGTTCGACCTCGTTCGAACCAACATCTACTTATCCTCGGCCATAATTAAATATATGATATGTTCGACCTCGTTCGAACCAGCATTTACTTGCCCTCGACCTTAGTTAAACATAGGATTTGCACGACCTCGTTTGAATTAACACCCACTGATCCTCGGCCATAATTAAACTTAGGATATGTTCGACCTTATTCGAACTAAGTGATTACAGCCAAGAAAATCAAGGAAACCAAGCGACAAAATCAAAAAACACACAAGTACGAACCACATGAAGAGAATAAGGGACAAATAATAAAGTTGACATTTCATACTTAGAATATTTTTACAAAGGCTCGTAAAGACGCCTACAAAATATGCACAAGTTCACAGCAAAAATAAGAAGGAAAAAAATAGCTACTAGTTGTCGTCGAGCCCATCAGTACCATCGGCTTGACCATCTGGACCCTCTCCATTTGCGTCCTCACCATCACCACCGCTCTCAGGGTATGCGTCCTCATACCAGGCGTCCTCTTCAATGTGGTCCACACCCACGTCCCTCTCATTGTCATTGTCATCGGCCTCCGGTGTTGTAGTATCATAACTGCAAGCAATTCGAGTTTCACAGGACTTGACACGAGCATCTTCAAGGGTGGCCCCAGGAACAGATCCCGTCGCATGCAAATGTTGGAACACATCCAACTGAGCCTCAACATGCGAAGATCGACCACCTATGCCTGGAGATCGCCACATTGAGCCTCCATGACCCTGCTAACCTTGAGCTCTTCCTCTTTATTCCTTAGAGTCCCCTCAAGGAAGCTGCAACCCTCATCGGCTTGTCATCCTTCTCCTTCAGTTCATCTCGAAGGTCCTTCAAATTGCCGCACTCATCAAACCGCCTACAAATTTCCCGGTTCTTGCCACGACTCGCGGTATTCTCACTGTAACTTCATAAAAATAACCTTATGCCTCTCCTCTCTTCGGGGGCTTTCAATTTCCAAGATCACGGTCTGAAAAAGAAAGAAAAAGAAAACAAACAGAGTAAGAACGAAGCCTAAAAGTTGAACATAACAAACAGAAACGAGAAGCGTCGAAACACTTACCTTGAGAGCGAAACCAACTATGCTCCTTGATAAGGTAACATCTTTCAGCTCTTGGAGAGTTTGACTCTCCACGTCGGAGCAAAGGGGACCGAGGGAAGGAACCACATTCTCTGTATCTTTTAATAAATCCCGATCCATGGGGATCGCAATATAGACCCCTCCAGTCTTCCAGTTGGGTAAATCCCTCCTCTATCATCCTCATCTCGTTAGTATCAAGATCAGAACCCGTCTCGTAGACATCCTCGGCAATTCCTTTGCCTCTCCCGTCGGTCGAAGAAGAAGCATTGTTAGCCAACTGCGACATAGACGGCCCCTCTTGCCGCAAATTATCATAAGCCACAGCGGTCGGCCCTTCGGATCCTACCGCCGCAAAGGGAAGAGGTACGCCCTCAATGTCCTCCACCGATATTGGAACATCAGACTCCAACTCGACGTCGTCCTCAAGTATTATGGTCGTTGTCTCATGGATGATAAAATCATCCATTACTAAATCTACCACCCTGGCGACCCCATCACCAACGTACATCGATCTTATCTTACGGGGAACCAAATTCCCGCCGCTCGATGACTTCTCCTCCTCCTCCTCCTCCTCTTCTACAAGACGGTGCAAGGGGGGAGCCGGAAGCTCCACTGTCAAAATATCCGCAGGCGGAGAAGAAATCGATGTCGAGGCAGCAGTATATGGGGCCGATGACCGAGTAGACCTGGCCGCGATTGAGGAAGGAACAGAAGAAGATGATCGAACAGGCCTAACTGTGGTCACAGTGAGAATAGACGTCGAAGAGGAGGCAACCTTTCGCTTACGAAATATAGGAGGAGGATCCCTCGGCCTCCTCAAAGATCCTCAGGCTGGAAAAGAAGAATCAAAGTAAGGTTATCACCACCACCAAGAGCAAACTATGATAAGTAGGCGACCATGAGGCCAAAATAGCAAAAATATATATAGATAAACTCACTAGCCAAGGAAGGAGAAGGCCCAAACTTCTTTAAAAAGCCCGACCACTCACGAATTCCTACGATGTGAGGTAGAACCCGGCCAACCCAATCAGAAATGTCCCCGACTAGAGGAGGGGGCGTAGTCTTGGCTGCACGAAGAGGTGACAAAAGTTCAAAGCTTGCTACTAAAATAGACAAAACAAATGTTTTAACAAAGGAATAATAGATGCTGACGAGTGTACTTCCAAGTCTCCGGGAAGCTGTTCGCGTTGGCCACCACATCTTCGGTTATGACAAAGAAAAAATTATGCCAGAACTGATGATTTGCCTTGTCATCCATCTTCACCATGATGCATTTTCCTCCTTGATGGCGAAGGTTCAACATTGTCCCCTATAGAAACTAGGGGCAAAGAGATGCATCAAATACCGGAGTGTGATCTCTACCCTAGCCAACTTCACAAATTTGGTAAGCATCCTGATGAGCTTGTTGATATATGGGGAGAGTTGAGATGGGCACACGCCATAGTAGCGACAGAAATCCTCCGCCAATGGGAGAAGAAAAAGAACGTAGCCAACTTGGAAGGGATATCCATAGAACGGGCAATACTTGAGGCGGTAGATTTGAACCACATCACGCCTGTTGGGACCAAATCGATGCGAGAAGGAATATTGAATTTTTCTTTAGGCTATGCTAGATCAGCCTCTTTCATCACCGACTCAGAGACCTCGGGCTCCTCTTCAGGCGCCTTCGAAAAGTCAGACCTAACTTTCTCGCCACGAGGAATTATTTCTTCCACCATAGGAAAGTTATCATCTTCTATGGCGACAAAGACGCCATCATCATGTGGAGGCATAAGCACCGCCAAAGCGACAGGGTTAGTTCCCACACCAAAACCAGAGGATACATTAATCATAGTTTTGATGAGAGAAAGGATATTCATGCAAAGAAGGATTAGGAGCAACATGAATCACTAAAATCAGGAAAGAAGACACACATCAATGGAGGAAAGAGAAGAAGGCACAAGGTTTTGATGAGAAAAACACGCAAAGAACAAATGCATGTCATTACATCTCTATTTATAAGAATTCGGGCATCAAAACCAAGAGATTATGCACGTCATTACCTAACAATGGAATCGAAATGCCAGCCCTAACTGGCAGTCACACGGTAAATGATGCAAAGCATCGGGAAAACGCACCATAATGACGCATGATGTCATGACATCATTCTAGTGCAGAAATGACGTAACCCCGAAAGTTGCGGCTCACGAAAGGTAACATTGCCAGCTCGCCCCAAACATAAATGTCGACCCACTCATCCACCCTTCTTGACTATAACCAACAAAATCCACTCATAGAGGTCATATGAGGACGACCTCAATAAGCGGAGGGACTAACTGTATAGGTCAAAATCTACCGTCGAGCATTTAGGGCGAGGTAGTATCGAGGGAAGAGTCAATCATGGTCGATCAGGAAACGGCGAAGCTCATTGTCGGGATGACCCCAATGACCGATCTCGAGCACCGTACAAAGGCCCGTAACGGCTAATTTTTAGAATAGTATAATAGAGGGAATATTCTAAAGAATATTCTTGGCACATGTACTATGTACTATTAGGGTTTTTTTAGGGAGATGTTGTTTAACCAAAGAATTTGATCCTTTGACTAAAGCTATTTCTAGGATGAACACGAGTTAGTGATAATCAAAGGAATAGAGAAAAATGAGTAATAGACAATATTGCATAAATATGGAAAAGCAAAGTAGATTGTATTCGAGAATCAGATGCCTTTACAAGTTGTATTTCCCTCCCTTATATAGGAGATTCCTTGATATAATGTACAACTCTTGCTATGATTGCCCATTAATGACTAATTATGACATTAATGGGGCGTTATAAAGGATAACGGTAATTGGGATACGGTTACATAACGTACGAGTAATCAATTGTGGGTTCTTGAATCTACTTGTAGCTTTGTCAAGATTCATTCTGATCGTGTCTCTTCCCTGTTTTGATCAGGTTGAGTTTCCCGTAGCTGATGAGCTCGAGGGTTTATTGAATCGTGCCTTTTTGTTACGTACCTCTTCAAAGAATCACATCCAGCTATTGCGTTCTCCTGTGTCCACATAACTGGATGAGTTGTCAAGAGTTGGCTTACGTGTGAAACTCTTTTTTACCAATACATATAGTCCCCCCCACTTACCATATATTTATCGATTAATATTTGGTAAGTGGATACTCATTTATGGCGGGAATATTTTGCTGCCGCTTTACCTCGAAACATTGTATCCTTCTCTGAACCATAGGCGTCGTTTGTCACTTCCATTTCATGATCCTTCCACGTGTCCTTCTCGGATTGGTTCTGCATTTACTCGGCACCTTTTAGGGCTTTTTGCGGGTGTGTCAGTCCCGAAGTGACACCTTCAATTATGACTTTTCATCACTATTTTTCTTTTTTTTCCATGTTTGACGGTTGTCCTCAAGTATAAATACCTTTCTTTTTTTCTTTGCTTCTACGAAACACTTTCTAACGTTGTCTTTTGTAAAGAACTTTCTTCTTGCCTTTGTAAACATGTATTTTTCAAATCAACCTCAGGGAGTAATAGATATTGAAAATTTAACGCCATCTTCTACTCCGACTAGGAGTCGGAGGGGTGGTAATACTTAGGAGTCTAGGATCCACTCCTTCGAGAGGCTCCTCTTCTTCTCAGATAGTTCCCCCTCCTTCCGCTAGGTCTCTAGTTTCTCTGAGGTTTAGGGCCTCTCGGTCTTTGTCTAGAGGTAGAGGTGAACGCCTTCGTGAACCTGGAGTTGATGAAATTGTTTATGCTGAGTTTTTCTTTGTTAGAGCTAATGAAGTTCTTGTAGACCACTCTTTTTCCCTTGAGAGTGTCGAAAGGTATCCAACCCTTATAACTGAGAGTCAGATTTCCCTTGTTTGTAGGGAGTATTTTTGGAGGCTTGATTTCCCTGTCCACATTCATAATAGTAATCAAAGAATAACGTCTTACAAGACGGGATATTATTTTGTTTATATGTACCCTTTTACTCTAGGGTTTAGACCTCCCATTGACACAGTCATAATTGAATTCTGTTGTTTTTTCAATATCTGCTTAGGACAAGTTGGTCCGCTTGTGTGGCGAGTTGTCGCATATCTTAGGAGTTTAGCTTCTTTAGCCTCGATTCCTTTTACTTTCAACCATATAATTCATCTCTACTCTCCTACCTTGTTTCGTGAAGGGGGTTTTACTCTTACTTTTAGGAGCAAAAGAGTGTCGGTAACCCTGGAGGTGATAAGGATAGGGGTTNAAAAGAGTGCTGGTAACCCCTGGAGATGATAAGGATAGGGGTTGGTACCTCCGGTATGTTGTTGTACCCACTGTTGGTTTAGTGGGTGAAGAAACTCTTCCCTTCCCTGAGAAGTGGAATCGTGCACGTGAGTATTCTTTAGCTCACATCTATTTACTTCTCCTCGTTCTGACTTGAGATGTTTTACTAACACCATATTTGTTTCTTCTTCTCTCAGCAATCATGGATACTGTTGAGAATGTCTCTGGTATCCGTGATTGGGTAGAAAAATTGTTGTCTGTTTCTCCTTTAGAAGAGAGATCTTGGAAGTACCTCGCTGGGAGGTATGGTTGGCATGTAAAGACCCACGGTAAGTGAAGCTTTTGTTCTTGCTTCTTTCCTTACTCGAATCTCTTCTTTCTTTGTCGCTTAACTTTTTCCCTTTTGATAGGGTTCTCTGCTCGTGGGGTGTCTACTTCATTTATCCCGAAGATATCTTTGGCTTAGGCCCAAGAGATTATTGTTGGTTCATCCTCCTCGAAGAGGAAGATTGGTGAGTCTCGTTCCGTAGAAGAAGAAGAAGAGGGTGCTTTAGTACACAGGCCACGGAGAAGGCGGGTGGTTTCAGATGATGAGTTTACGCCCATGACCTTGCCTTCCATGTCTGTGGTTGAGCCCTCTACCTTTGAGATGTTTCACATTCCCCCATTCATAAGTCTGTGGATTACCTGTTCCATGAAGGTTTTGACCTTGCTTTTGACGATGTCTCTTTGGCTGCTGTCTTTCCTGCTTCTTTAAGAGAAGTTGTCTCATCTACTCCTTTGGCTATTACGGCTTCTGCTGTTGCTTTGCCCGTGGCTTCCTGAACTCTTCAACCCTCCGTGTCTGCTGCTTTGCCCGTGGCTTCTCCAGCTCCTCAACCCTCCGAGCATGTTGCTGCTTCAACTCTGCCTGCTTCCATGCCTTCCGCTAGGGAAGTAGGGTCTTCCAGCGGAGATATGCGGAAGGTGGTAATAGAGGTTCCAGTTGAGGGGAATATTTTCAATAAAACGGGTGAGCCTGAAGCATGTCTCAAGCCTTTGATAGGTCCCACTGGTAAAGCCAAGCTAGCCAGCCATAGTGCTCTTACATGGGCCAGTGAAGTTGTGCATACCTCTTTGAAGGTATGATGCAGGTTATCCTCTTTCATTTTTGTATATGAAATTTATCATATCTGATTGGTTTATTTCTTGTAGATAAATCTTATAGGCATGGAGCTTATGAAGAGGATCTCAAATACGGATCAGGAGACAAAAGAGTTGTAGGCCGATGGTGATAATTAAAAAGCACAGTATGATAGCCTAAGGATTGACATGGATGCCTTAGAAGAGGAAAAGAGTACCTTGAAGCGGCAGATGAGGCTCATGGCGGCAGAATTGGCAGTAGAGAAGGCTTCTTCCAGTCAGGCTGATAAAGACAAGAGTGTTCTGGAGTCCTCATTTGCTGAGCAGCTGTCCCGTGCCTCAGAGAAGATTAGAGACTTGAAAAACTTATTGGGGCAGAAGGAGGAATACTCATGCGAGCTTGTGCAATCACTCACTCATACTCAAGAGGACCTTCGTAAGGCTTTAGATAAAGTTCAAACTCTGGAGGAGTCGATTGTACAGTTAAGGGCCTCCCAAGAAGCTGCTGAAGCGAGAAGGACGGATTGAGAGCTGAGCTTCAAGTATGGGCAAGGGATTATGAAGATCTTGAAGAGGGGCATGATGTTGATGTGAGCTGGGCGTATATGAATTCTCTCCTTGACACATTGACGGAAATGAGTCAATAGGGTTTCGACCTTAGTGTTGAAATAGCTAAAACTAAGGAAGCCATGGAGAAGGCTCAACAAGGTCATAACCTCTCTTCACCTGATGGGGAGACTCCAGCTTCTCGTGCCTCTTCATCCCTAGTTGCTCCCCCTCCTTCTGCCAGTGAAGTCAACCCCCCTCCTGAAGAAGTTTAGTTGGTTCACCCCCTTTTTTTTATCTTTGTCTCAATTGGTGGTTACCTCCAGTCCCGTCGGGGGTAAATTTGGATCTCTTTAAAGTCCCCATATGACAACTTAGGGGCACCGCAATGTATAAAAATTCTATACGGCTAAGTATAAGTTAATACTTAGTTTTTGCTTAGCCGTTTTAATATATTAATGCTAGTATGACTTTTGTTGAATTTCTATTTCACTCTTTAATTCTTTTGCATGCTTCATTTTTTGAGGTTTTAGTTTTACCTCTGAGTTTTGCATATAGAATGCTTTAGATTACTCGTACCTTTTCGTAATAGGCACGGTGTCATATTAAATGTGTGCCTTTTTGTAGTAGGCATAATTTATGGAAGAGGGAACTTTATGATTGACATGAAGAAGACATCTCAATTTCATGATAATGCAACAGAGTGATAGGAATTTTACACGTGTTTAAGAATGTTTCCAAGGAAAGTTTTTTTGTTTGAACTTCCACGACATTTTACATGTGTTTGAATATCGTCTAAAACTCATGTTGCAACTGCTTTTGTTTAACAGATTTGATATACCCTTGTATTTCGTAACTGTTTTTCATAGGTAACAGTTTTTCGATATTAATACAAGGGAACAACTGTTTTTCACAAGTAACAGTTTTTACAAAGATTGGGGTTTCTACCCGCAACTATTTTTATTGATTACAATTTTATAATAAGTACGAGGAAAATTCTTTTTCATCCGTAACTATTTTATTTGACAATAGTTTTCTGAACAAATACATGGATTTTTATCTTTCATTCGTAACTGTTTTATTTGATAACAGTTTTTTGAGTAAGTACAAATGATGATGATCTTTTACCCCTAACTGTTTTTGTTACAATAGTTTTGAATAAGTATACATTTCTTCCTCGTGACTAATATTTTTCCTTTCAGCCTGAACATGTTCGAGGTTTTTTTTTTTGCATTTTTGCATTAGGCTTTATATTTGGATGACTCTTTTAATCTCTTTCGATTCTGCTCGTATAACTTGTCTTGTTGGGTAGATGGGTCTTCAGGCTCGAGCTTTTGACTTTTTGATAGTCTTCTTTGCTTCGTCTTAGCCTTCCATACTGTATATTCCCCCAAGTGTTTGAGCTTTGAAGAATGAGATCTCGAGCACTTGATTATTCCTTCCTTGTGGTCCTTTTCCTGAAAAGGAAAAACACTCCAGACTCGAAGATATATACTTTTTTTAGATGATGACTGCTTAACCCTTTAAAACGTCCATTAGAAAGTGTAACCCTAGACCGTGAATTGAGTTATTTCCTCGCGTCTTTGCAGGTCTAATATCATCATCTGTTGATGGGTTAGCTTTATGCCTATCGTCTAAAAAAGTTAGTAAAATTTTTAAATGTTCAAAATAAAATTGAACGTGTGATACCTGAACAGGGGTATTTCTTTCCTTAGAAGTAATACTTCTTTAGGTGGATGGCGTTCCATCTTGTTGGTATAAATTTTCCGTCCATAGCTTCCAACTCGTAGGCGCCTTTCCCAACTATGCCTCGGATTTTGTAGGGTCCTTCCCAGTTTGGATTTAGCTTTCCTGCACCTGCTTCTTTCGTTGATTGAAAGACTTTTTTTAGGACGAAGTCCCCAATCTTGAAATACCTGAGATGACCTTTACGGTTGTAATAACGTTCTATGATTTGCTTTTGAGCTGCCATCCGTATCAGTGCTGCTTCTCCCGTGGTTCGAGCAGGTCCAGATTGGTCCTTAATTCATCGTCGTTTGCTTCCTTCATGGCTGTTGTGAACCCTATGCTTGGTTCTCCAATATCCACAGGTATTAAGGCTTCTGAGCCATAGACAAGTGCGAACAGAGTTTCTCCCGTGGCTATTTTTGAAGTTGTTCTGTATGCCCATAGTACCGCTGGTAACTCATCAGGCCAGTTTCCTTTGGCTTTATCCAGCCGCTTCTTTAGATTGTTGATGATGACCTTATTCGTTGACTCAGCTTGACCATTAGCCAC
>ML394319.1:0-33776 GCA_005239525.1 Nicotiana knightiana | reverse complement strand
CAACAAAATCAGCTAGTATTTGAGACTTAATTGCAGTCCTAGGCTGATAGATTATTTCATGCTCACTTAATTCTATGGCCCACTTGGCTAATCTTCCTGACAATTCCTGTTTATGAAAAATATTTCTTAAAGGATATGAAGTCATAACGGTGATTGGGTGACATTGAAAATATGGTCTCAGCATGTGGATATCTAGTCTCAACATCTAGCAAAGTTTTGCTTGCATAATAGATAGGTGATTGCTTACCTTTTTCTTCTCTTACCAGTACTGCACTTACAGCAATTTTTGAAACAGCCAGGTAGATGTACAATCTTTCCCCTTCTTTTGGCTTTGAAAGCAGCGGTGGTTTCGATAGATAAATCTTCAGATTCTTGAGGGCTTGCTGACATTCTTCAGTCCATTCGAACTGATTCTGCTTTTTGAGAACTGAGAAGAATTTAAAACTTTTTTCGGAAGACTTAGAAATAAATCTTCCCAAAGCTGCTATTCTCCCTGTTAGTCTTTGAACTTCCTTTTTATTTGTTAAAATATCAGGTATTTCTTCTATAGCTTTAATTTGAGCGGGATTTACCTCTATTCCTCTGTTCGATACAAGGAAACCCAAAAATTTACCTGATTGCACTCCAAAAGCGCATTTTTCTGGATTTAGCTTCATATTATACCTGCGTAAAATATCAAAAGTAGTAGAGAGATGCTGGAAATGGTCTTCTGCTTGTGTTGATTTTACCAACATATCATCAATATAGACTTCCATCGTCTTTCCAAGATGTTCTTGGAACATTTTAGTCACTAACCTTTGATAGGTGGCTCCAGCATTTTTCAAGCCAAAAGGCATAACTTTATAACGGTAAGTCCCCCTGTTTGTAATGAAGGAAGTTTTTTCCTCATCTGAGGGATCCATTTTAATCTGATTATAACTAGAATATGCATCTAAAAATCTCAATAATTCATGACCTGTTGTGGCATCAATCATTTTATCTCTATGTGGCAATGAGAATGAATCTTTGGGGCATGCTTTATTTAAGTCAGTATAATCTACGTATACTCTCCATTTTCCATTCTTTTTAGGTACTACCACGGTGTTAGCTAGCCAGTTAGGGTACGTTACCTCTCGTATCGAACCAATCTTCAAGAGTTTCTGTACCTCTTCGTCGATCACTTGGTTCTTGAATGGTCCTTGCTTTCTTTTCTTCTGCTTAACAGGTACGAAGGATAGATCTTCATTTAGTTTATGAGTCATCACTTCTGGTGGGATGCCTGTCATATCTGAGTGGGACCACGCAAAGCAGTTTGCGTTAGCCTTTAAATAATCAATTAACTTACCTCTTCGACCGGGGCCCAGCCTCGTGCCTATATACACTTTCTGTTCAGGCGTTTGTTCATACAATGGAACATCTTCGAGCTCTTCCGTAGTTGTTTTGATGTGCTCGTCTTCCTCCGGTTCATGAATGACCTCCGGTCTGGAATCTGTATCTGTGTGGTCTAATACACCATCCGTGGTAACTTGATTCACTTTCTCGTAAGTATTTTCTTTCGTACCTGTTTCAGCAATAATACCTTCTGTACCTATTTGGGTAGTAATTTCTTCCATGCATGTTTGGGTAGTGTTACCCTCTTGGGAGATTCCCTTATCTCGTGATTCTTCCACCTCTATTTTCTTGTTGTAGTGTACCACGGAGTTTATATTTCTTGTGGTTTGCTGATCGTCTCTAATTTGATGAATCCCCCATTCAGAAGGGAATTTAATTACCTGATGCAAGGTGGAGGGTATTGCTTTCATGATTATGTTATAAGCCATGTCAGTATCGATGACTTGGAACCTGGTACTTTTGATCACCCCCTCAGCATAAGTGCTAAGCTCAATTTCTCCTTTTGTTATAACCGTAGAGTTATCAAACCCTGATATGGCTCGTGCCCTTGGGATTACTTAATTCCCCAATAGCATTTCTTCCACGACTCTTAGAAAAATGATATTGACTAAACTGCCTGGATCAATCAACACTCTTTTTACGTTAGTGTCATAAATAAGTAAAGATATTACCAGAGCATCGTTGTGAGGAAGCATTAATCCGTCGACATCTGTATCATCGAAGGTTATATCGTCCTCTTCCAGATTTTCACGAACACGTTTCCCATGTGTAATTGTGAACTTTGTGGTCATTTTGGAGACCACTCCGTTTACTTCTTCACCTCCGTGTATCACGTTTACGGTTCGTTTTGGAGAAGGAAGCTTTGGGGGCTCCTGCCTGTTATTCATATATGCCTGTTTACCTTTATCACTAAACAATTCTGTTAAATAGCCCTGTTTCAATAAATTTTCTACTTCACCCTGTAAAAATTTGCAATCCGCAGTTTTGTGCCCATGATCGTTATGGAATTCACACCAGTGATATGGGTTCCTTCTATTTGGATTTGATCACATCTCTTTGGGACACTTAACCTTGTCTCCCATGTACCTCAATATTGAGACAAGCTCAGTAGTACTTACATTAAAGGTATAATCCCCAATTCGAGTATTACCTCTAGTTCGTTCATCTCGATCTTTTTTGGATCTAGATGAGGATGATACTACGTCTCTGCCCGGTGGTCTATAGTCTGACCTAGTATTTTTGAACTTGGGACGAATATCACGTCCAAAGGGTCCTAAGTAAGGATCGTACCCGCTTTTACCTGATCTGCTGTCTCATTCAGGACATATGGATCTAGAATGATCTTCATCTCTCGAACGAGCAATGATATCTTCTTCTATTCTGAGTTTAGTACTAAACCTGTTATATACATCGTTCCATGTTGTAGCGGGGAATTCTCTTAGACTTTCCTTAAGTCGTCTCGTGGCTTCTGAGCTTTTATCGTTTAGGTTGCTTGCAAATGCCATGGCTGCCCAATTATCAGGCACCCTGGGTAACTGCATTCTTTCTCGTTGAAACCTGTCTACAAACTCACGGAGTAGTTCCGTGTCTCCTTGTTTTATTTTGAATATGTCTTCCATTATTTTCTCAACTTTTTGTGCATCAGAGTGTGCTTTTATAAATGAATCTGCAAGCTCAGCAAAAGAGTCAATAGAATTTTCAGGGAGAAGAGAATACCAGGTTAGGGCTCCTTTGGTAAGTGTTTCCCCAAATATTTTGACAAGGACTGATTTAATCTCTTGTTTTGTTAAGTCCTTGCCTTTTACTCCAGTAGTGAAAGCAGTCACATGATCATGTGGGTCAGTTGTTCCATCATATTTGGTAACGTCAGGCATTTTAAACTTCTTGGTTATAGGCAAAGGTGTCGCACTTGGCTTCCAAGGTTGTTGAGAATACCTATCAACATCAATGCCTTTGATAATAGGGGGTACTCTAGGAATTTTTTCGATGCGAGTGTTCTGCTCCTTCATCTGTTTCTGCATGGTTAGCAGATTTTTTAATTCAGAGTTATTAGATATACCTGGTCTCGCTTCGAGAGATTCATTAGGAGTATCTCCCCTTCCAGAGTTTGCCAACCCAGATTGAGGATTTTCCATGGTGATGGTATTATTGGGGAGTGATATTGGTGGTGCAGGTAACACTGCTGGTAATCCCCTCGCAAATTCTTGCAAAGATTGGCTCACATACTCTGCAATTATTTGCTTTACTCGATCGTGTTCCATCGTTTGATCATTATTATCATTGTTGTTATTGGATCTTTCTGGGGATTGTTCCCTTGAACCACGTGGGGTTCTTGAAGGTGATGGAACTTGGGTTCCATTCCTTTCTTGGCTATTGTCGTTGGAGTTCGACATAGTTCATAGGATATCGCTTGAAGAGCAAAAAAAGATTATCAGATTCCCGGTAATGGAACCAATTTGTTTAACCAAAGAATTAGATCCTTTGACTAAAACTATTTCTAGGATGAACACGGGTTACTGATAATCAAAGGAATAGAGAAAAATGAGTAATAGACAATATTGCAAGAATATAGAAAAGCAAAATAGATTGTATTCGAGAATCATATGCCTTTACAAGTTGTATTCCCCTCCCTTATATAGGAGATTCCTTGATATAACGTACAACCCTTGATATGATTGCCCATTAATGACTAATTATGACATTAATGGGGCGTTACAAAGGATAACGGTAATTGGGGTACGGTTACATAACGTACGAGTAATCAATTGTGGGTACTTGAATCTGCCCGTAGCTTTGTCCAGATCCATTCTGACCGTGTCTCTTCCCTGTTTTGATCAGGTTGAGTTTCCCTTGGCTGATGAGATCGAGGGTTTATTGAATCGTGTCTCTTTGTTTCGTACCTCTTCAAAGAATCACATCCAACTGTTGTGTTCTCCTATGTCCACATAACTGGCTGAGTTGTCAAGGGTTGGCTTACGTGTGAAACTCTTTTTTACCAATACATATGTCCCATATAAAGAGGAAAAATAATAAGGAAAGGTGGCACGTGATATTCACTATAGAAGAACTGACTTTTGATAAAGATTCTCTCTTGTAAAATATAAAAAGATTACATTTTCATCATGATTCTTGCTCATTTATTCCACATTTTTCATCAGATCCGAGAATAGTTCTAACATTCGAGGATTTATCTACCACCCATCATTGTCAGAAAGAATAATCATCTAGTTCATTCATTATTGGGTGAACCACTTCTCCTATTTAGTTAAATTCCATTTATTGTTATTTATTGTTATTTATTGTTGGTTACTCCTTCATTATTGGTAATAACTTTTGGAACATTTAATGCATGTTATTGTCAATCTCCCACCAGATCTGTTCCACATTATCCACATATTCTGAATTCGTAATTAGAGATATTATCATTAACTAGGTTTATCCCATCATTACATAAATACAATATTTTTAACCGAGAGTTATACTTTTTTGTCAAACAACTATATGTACCTACTCGTCAAAAATCACGAATTTGATGGGCCCAAGCTTTGATGAAATAATGTAAGATTACAGTGCACGATATTTGCATTAGGCGCATGTCTTATACTATAAGAAAAACTCAAGTTACCAACAAATTTTACTAACCATCCAGATCCGTTGGTAAAAACTAACAAATTGCTAACTGTATACGGTTAAAACTGGGTATGTCCGATTTTACTGATTGACCAAGACAAGGGAGATGTATCGTAGTTCCCCATAGTAGATCAGGTCGAGTCACGAGAATAAGGTATCGAGTTCAGGATTCTAGGTACCCGTCGAGATCGAGACCAAACAAGGTAGACATCGAGCAAGATCAAAGATAGTGTAATAACAGAAGGCGAGATATCCATGACTGGTCGATGATCATGGCAGAAATCTCGAAACGGATCAAATCAGGAACAGTTATTTAGCTAATCATGGGATTCCCGTATGTAATTAGAATTGTACCATAAGTAGAATTCCTCTACTATATAAAGGAAAGTTCTAATCATTTGTAACACACAATATCCTCACACATCAAAGCAATATAACATTTTTCCTCGCTTATACTCTCTTATTTATCAACTTACTTTGTACTTTATTATTTTGGTAACAGTCAGTTCGGGGCACTCTAGCTCGAGGGTTGAATTACATTTCAACACCGATTTACTTTATTTTAGTGTTAATTTCTATTATTAATCTTCATATTTATCAATTTGTATTAGGTGAAATCACGTGTCCTTAAAACAACTTATAAGTTTAATTGTTATCTGATTTTAAGGGTAAATAGTTTGAATCTCACCGTGGGGATAAGGATAATAGTGATTGCTTAATACTGATTCCGATAACACACACTGCTTTACGCTTGTTCTCGAAAGTGTTTTTGATTTCAGGATCAACATGTTGAACTCACAAGAAGTATCCACACATGCTGACAACAACATCGGTTTCTATGGGAAAACGACAATGTAGCCGCCCTAAGGATCGAAGTATCTCAGGTTGGCGTCGAGGGAGTACCAGCTGCAGATCCCGTTGACGTCACCTCCCACGTCACCCTATATGCTAATTTGGGCGTCGACCTTGAAAACAACGTCCGCGGAGAAGCTCGACCAACCAGTCAAGATGCACAGGGCGGCGAAGATGGCAGAATTAGCCTTCGATATATATTTGAGATGCTACAATCTTAACAGGCTGCCATAACGCAACTACAAAACCAGAACCGGTCTCCAAGTAGAGATGAACCTGATCCCTCACTTGAAGTTGTTCACAGGACCAAACCCGTACCGGAGAGATCGAACGTCAACGAATCAGAAACTGACCCCACCATCATGAAAATACTCAAGGAGATCACAAAGTGAATCGAGTCAAAAGAAAAGAAAATCGAGGCTAATGAGAAAAAGGTAGAAACATATAACTCCCGAGTTGGATCAATACCAGGGGCACCATCGATACTGAAGGATATGGATTCGAAGAAGTTCGTATAGAAGCCTTTCCCCCTAAGTGCGGCTCCTAAGCCCATCCCGAAAAAATTTTGCATGCCGAAAACTCCCAAGTATAATAGGACCACCGACCCTAATGAGCATGTCACTTCTTATACATGCGCAATAAAGGTAAATGACTTAGAGGATGATGAGATTGAGTCCGTTCTGCTGAAGAAGTTTGGAGAAACTTTGTCGAAGGGCGCGATGATATGGTACCACAATTTACCATCAAATTCTATCGATTCATTCGCCATGCTTGCAGATTCCTTCATGTGCGACTAGGAAGTCATACTTCTTCAAAGTGAAACAAAAGGACAACGAAATGTTAAGGGAATTCGTATCTCGGTTCGAGATGGAATGCATGGACCTACCCCCGGTCACAGATGATTGGGTTATCCAAGCCTTTACTCAAGATTTGAAAGAGCAAAGTTCGGTAGTATCACGGCAGCTAAAGCAAAATTTAATTAAGTATACAGCCTTGACCAGCATAATCGGTACAAGTCAAAAATCAGGGTCGAGGACGATCAGTTGGGGACCCATTCCGGTTTCGTTTATCCTAACACCCAGTCTGTAGAATTCAAAGGGACATCGACATTGAACCCCGATCGAACAGAGATCGGTATCTATCAACCATACGGTTCAGATCGCAGTAACATCGGTCCACGGCGTAACCCCGTCCCGAATGACCGAAAGAATGACCGAGGATAGGGCTCGTGAGAAAGAGTGGATTTGATAAACATGTTGAGCCCACAAAAGCACCACGACTATCATAATACAACTTCAACATCGATGCATCAGGTATTGTATCAGCCATTGGGAGAATCAAGGATACTAGATGGCCTAGACCCCTACAGACCGATCCGGTGCAAAGGAACCCTAATCAAATATGCAAATACCATGGTACTCATGGTCATATAACCAAAGACTACATACAGCTAAGGGAGGAGGTAGTATATCTTTCCAATGAGGGTTACCTTCGAGAATTCTTAAGCGATTGAGCTAAAAACCACTTCAGAGACAGGGACGCAAATAGAAAGAACAAGCAGGAAGAACCACAACATGTGATTCACTTGATCGTTGGTGGGGTTGATATTCTACAAGGGCTCATATTCAAATGTACCAAGGTGTCGATCACAGGGAAAAATGGACTCGAGACTACGTACTAGAAGGTACCTTGTCCTTCAATGATGAGGAAGCAGAGGGGATATCACAACCCCACAATGATGCATTAGTAATATATATCCTTATGAATAAAATTCAGGTTAAACGTGTTTTGATTAATCCAGGAAGCTCGGCCAATATTATTCGATCGAGGGTCGTGGAGCAACTCAGACTACATGATCAGATTGTGCCTACAGCTCGATTTCTTAATGGCTTCAACATGGCGAGTGAAACTACCAAAGGTGAAATCATATTTCCAGTCAACGTAGCTGGCAACATTCAAGAAACAAAGTTCCATATGATCGAGTGCGATATGAATACAACGCTCTGCTCGGGCGACCTTGGATTTATAATATGAGGGCGGTCCCTTCAATATTTCACCAAGTTCTAAAGTTTCCAACACCGGATGGAGTAAAATTGATATGTGGGGAACAACATACTGCCAAAGAGATGTTCGCGATCGATGAAGTAATACCGATATAGGCGCTTTCATGAACAAAGGGATCGGAGTCAAAAGAAAATAAGGAGGCCAAATAGCAACCACATGTACCAGCCTCGACCCAATCGGAGGAACAAGGAGCAGATGAGGATGACAAACATTAGATCCCCCGATCCTTCATAATCCCCGATGACTCGGACGCCACAAAATTAACGGTCGAGGAGCTGGAGCAATTCATAATGATCGAGTACCTGCCCGAGCGAAAGGTACACCTGGGCACCGGGTTAACCCCCGAGCTCAGGGAAAAAATCATTAAATTCCTTATAGATAATATGGATTGCTTTTCTTGGTCCACCTTGAAATGACAAGGATATCACCGGAGATCACTACCCATCGATTGAGCTTGGGCCCGAATTTTTGTCCAGTAAAGCAAAAGAGAAGGCCCCAGTCCGAGGTTAAACACGCATACATCAATGACGAGGTAACCAAACTTCTCAAAATAAGGTCCATTCGGGAAGTAAAATATGTTGAGTGATTAACAAATGTAGTCGTAGTCCCTTAAGAGGGCAATAAACTTAGGATGTGCGTAGACTATAAGGACCTAAACAAATCATGCCCTAAGGACTCTTTTCCTTTGACAAATATCGATCGTATGATCGATGCCACGGCAGGTCATGAGATTCTCAGTTTTCTCGACACCTACTTCGGGTACAATCAAATACAGATGAACGCAGAGGACCAGGAAAAGACTTCATTATCACTAAGTACGGCACCAATTGTTATAATGTAATATCGTTCGGACTAACAAATGCTGGTGCAACTTACCAATGCCTAGTAAATCTAATGTTCGAAGAGCAAATAGGAAAATCAATGGAAGTATATATTGATGATATGCTAGTTAAGTCCCTGCGCGTGGAGGACCATTTGAAACATTTGCAGGGGACCTTCGACATACTAAGAAATTACAACATGAAGCTCAACGCGGAGAAGTGCGCATTCGGGGTCATCTCGGGGAAGTTCCTCGGCTTCATGGTATCAAATCAGGGCATCAAGATAAATCCTGATAAAATCAAGGCCATCAAATATATCACGGTCGTGGATAATGTTAAGGTCGTACAAAGGTTAACAGGGTGCATAGCCGCCCTAGGCCGATTCGTTTTGAGGTCCTCAAATAGAAGTCATCGATTCTTCTCACTACTTAAGAAGAAGAGCAATTTTGCATGGACCCTGGAATTCCAGCAAGCCATGGAAGAATTAAAACGGTACCTATCGAGCCTGCCACTACTTTACACTCCGAAAGCGGACGAGCAACTCTACTTATACTTAGCAATCTCAAAAATTGCGGTAAGTGGGGTCCTAGTTCGAGAAGAGCAAGGTACGCAATTTCCTGTCTACTATGTTAGTCGGACCTTAGGTGAGGTCGAGACCCGATACCCACACTTAGAAAAATTAGTGATTGCTTTAATAAGTGCCTCTTGGAAGATAAAACCATATTTTCAATGTCACCCAATTTGTGTAGTGACTACTTATCCCCTTCACAATATTTTTCATAATTCCAAACTCTCAGGCCGATTGGACAAATGGGCCATCGAGATCAGTGGGTATGATATCGAGTATCAACCCCGAACGACCATTAAGTCTCAAATTTTGGCAAACTTTGTGGCACACTTCACGCTAGCCCTCGTAACCGAGTTCAAAAAGGAATTATTATTAAAGTCGGGTAATCTTTACGTGTATGGACCCTTTTCACTGATGGTTCTTCGAACGTGAAGGGGTCCGATCTGGGCATCATTTTGAAGACACTCACAGGCAATACAATTAGACAATCTATCAAAACTTTGAAATAATTAACAATGAGGCCGAGTATGAGGCCATGATTGTAGGTATCGAGCTAGATAAGAATTTGGGAGCGGAGGTCATCGAGGCCAAATGTGACTCGCTACTTGTGATAAATCAAGTTAACAGAACTTTCGAGGTTCGGGCAGATCGAATGCAGAGGTACTTGGACAAACTACATGTGGCTCTTCATTGATTTAAAGAATGGATCATACAGCACGTACCTCAAGAACAAAACAGCGAGTTCGGTGCCCTTGCAAACTTGGGGTCATCGGTCGAAGACGACGAACTTATCTCGGGGACTGTCGTACAACTTTTGAGGTCAGTGATCAATGAGGGCCACGCCGAAATAAACTCTACAAGTTTGAACTGGGATTGTAGGAACAAGTATATCGAATACTTAAAGAACGGGAAGCTTCCATCGGATCCTAAGGATCAAGGACTCTATGCACAAAAGCAACACAGCTCACATTGGCCGAGGATGGAACATTGTATAGTAGAATGTTCGATAGGACATTGGCGATATACTTGGGACCACGAGACACCGACTATGTCCTACGGGAGATTCACGAAAGCACTTGTGGAAATATTTCAGGTGCAGAGTCATTGGTTCACAAAGTTATCAGAGCAAGGTATTATTGGGATGATATGGAAAAGGACACAAAGGAGTTCGTTCGGAAATGTGACAAATGTCAAAGGTATGCGCTGATGATTCATAGCCTGGGGAGCAGCTCCACTCGGTCCTATCCCCATGACCGTTCATGAAATGGGGAATGGACATCGACTGCTCTCTTCCATTGGCCCCAGGTAAAGCTCAGTTTATTTTATTTATGAATGACTATTTCTCTAAATGGGTTGAAGCACAGGCTTTCGAAAAAGTCAGAGAAAAGGAAGTAATAGACTTCATTTGGGACCACATTATATGTCGATTCAGGATGCCTTCCTAGATTGTATGTGACAATAGGAAACAATTCATCGGCAACAAAGTGACCAAATTTCTCGAGGACCACAAGATTAAAAGGATTTTATCGACACCATATCATCCCAGTGGAAATGGACAAGATGAATTGACAAACAAGACCATAATTAAAAATATAAAGAAAAGACTGACCCACGCTAAAGGAAAATGAAGAGAGATATTGTCTGAGGTTCTTTGGGTGTTCTCTTTAGTCTATAGTGCCGAAGCTCTGATCCCGGTCGAAGTTGGGGAACCTAGCCTCAGGTTTTGGTATGCAACAGAAGAGTCAAATCACGAGACTATGAATACAAGCCTCGAATTGCTAGATGAAAGACGGGAATCCACGCTCATTCGAATGGCTCCACGGAAACAGCGAATCGAAAGGTATTACAATCGAAGAGCCAATCTCCGACACTTGAAAACAGGGGACTTAGTTCTGAGAAAAGTCACCCTCAACACTCAAAACCCGAATGAAGGAAAACTTGGACCAAACTAGGAGGGACCATATCAGGTCCTCGACTTCATCGGAAAAGGATCCTAAAATCTTGGCGCGATGAACGGTGAGCAACTACCAAACAATTGAAACATATCACTCCTCAAACGATATTACTGTTAAGGTACGACCTTCTCCCTTTTCATTTATGTTTTAAGTTAACCAATTGCAGGTGTGCGATCGAGGACATCGATGGATCCTTCAAAGTCCTTAGGTCTGAAAGCACGCGTTGCACTCTTTTTCCCTTAGATCGATTTTTGTCCCAAATGGATTTTTCCGAGGAGGTTTTTAACAAGGAAACCATTGTTCGTGCTAACTTAGAGCAATTCAACAGTATTCGAGGCTTCTTTACAATCAACCTCGAATACAGGGGGTCATCACCCTCGAATGTGAACTTTGTTGCAAGGAAAGTACTTCGTATCAACAGGGTCTCAGTAGGTAAATATTGTAAGGGCCAAACGGTCGAATGAGCCGTGCCCATGTAGGTTACTCGAGCCCTAACACATGTACACATGTATAATCATCTATTAAGAGAAGTATTTTGCCCTTGCCAAATATTTCATGCCTTAGAAAAACTTTATTCTTTCATACTCTTGATCTATTATGCAAATACACTTAAGGGTCGATCACAATTGAAGTTCGAAAGACTAACCTCAAACTTGGGGACTGCCGTCTGAAAAATGGACATAATAGAATTGTTAAAACCTCGAGATGATAAGACCTTAAAAAGGCAACCCTCGATTTGTATAGGCTACGGCCACCCAACTCGGGAACTCAAACTTCGAGCTATGAACGGGAAAATAAGCCTAAGAGGAAAATCCCAAATAAAAGTCTACGGTCGAATTAAGACGGTTCGGAGATGTTCGAATTCCGTAATAAAATAGGCCTTCGAATATTTTCATAAACAGGTTAAAAAGGCTACCCTCGGCAAAATTACGAAGGGTTTCGATAACATCGACCCTTGAAAACCCTAAGGGGTACCGAATTGTTCGAACTCTTGAACAATTTATTTATTTCATGCTAAGGCATTACGAAACAAAGGGTTTCGATAACATTGACCCTCGAAAACCCTAAAGGGTACAAATTTATCTCATGCTAAGGCATAACAAATTTTTATATGATTAACTTTCTTAAGCCGAAAAGGAAAAAAGCCATTCTTTTTACAAAGTCCCATCAGACTAATACAAAATCCTAAGGGACATTCTTATTTTTGAGTTCGATAAATCATCCTCACTCAACTAAAACCTAAGGGTTATCCTATTTCGAGTTCGAACAAGCACTCACTCGACACTAGTTCAGTTTTGGTCAAAATACCCAAACTTCGAACCAACGAATAATATTTCATAAGGCATGAATAAAGCGAAGTTATGTAAGTCAGAAACAAGGCAAAGTCTCACGAGACAAGATAGAAAGAAAGGAAAATTTCTTATATGTCAAAATCATTTACAAGGGCGACATGGCCCGGTCGAGGTTCTATAAAAAATTTAAAAGGAAAAAATCCTAAAGTTCATAACTATCTTCGAGGGAAGCTTATTCTCCATCGATCCCCCCCCCCCTCGCTCTTGCTCCCGGTGTCTTCATCATCATCGGAGGAGGCTAGTGTCTTAGCATTGGCTTCGAGCTCTTTGGCATTTTTTATCTCATCATTGAGATCGAAGCCTCGAGCATAAATTTCCTCGAGGGTTTCCCTTCGAAATTGGCACTTCGCGAGTTTGGCAACCCAATATGCTCGATTTTGGGCAGCCTAGGCAATTTTCTTTGTGTGGGCTTGAGCAGCTTCAGCATCAGAACTGTAGACGGCCACGATCGCCTCCGCATCAGCCTTGACCTTTTCAGCCTCAAATCTAGCCTTTGAGAGTTCAGTGGCCAACCGAGCTTCGAGCTCCTCAATTTTCTTGGCCTGTGCCAAGCTCTTCTCTTTCATGCCCTGAATCTGACTTTCAACCGATGATAGCTGGGCTCGAGCAGCCTCCTTCTCTGAGGCAAGGCCGTCTATATTTTGCTTCAATCCCAAAGTCTCTGCCTTCACCATATTGACCTCTTCACAAAGCTCGGTTATCTCGAGCTTCTGCTGGACCTGTGAGATTGAATTGTTAGCCACTGTTCCCGAACCGATGCCATGAGATTCTAAGATTTTTATTACTTGCTCGATCAGGTCAGTTTGTTCTTTACGAGCCGCGAATAGCTCAGCTCGGAGGTCCTTAATCTTTTTTTATTTTTTCCCACTGAGAAGTTTGAGGGCATTTCTCTCTTCAGTAAGCCTTTGAATGTCGGCCTCATACCGACTCAGCTCAACTCGAGACCTAGAAAATGCTTCATGATGAAGCACTGAGGCCTACACAGATAAAATAAAGAAGTTAGACAAAGAAGAAAAACACAAGTATGATATCTATAAGAGAAGTTAAGTCTTACCCTATTCAAGGCTTGTTGTGCCTTATTGAAAAGACACGGAGCCTCCACTTCGTCTATTAGGGCCTGGTTTTCCTCCGTGACTAGACCCCGATGATAACTAGCCACCCCTACGGGGGCGGAAAAAATTAGTGCATCCTCAGGGATAGAGATGACAATTGTTCGTTTGGTCCCGGGACAGATGCTAGGGCCGCGAATTGGTTGGTCAATCGGAATCTCTAGGAGGTCCTCACCTGGATCCTTCCTTGGTATTTCCAAGTCACTCAGACCGGCGACATCCTCGATCCCAATAAAATAACCACGGAAAGGGTCTTCCCCTCTATGGGCTCCTTCTACATCGGGGGTCTTCATGGCTTGGGCCTCCCGAATTGTCTCCTCAAAAAATGAAGGGAGGGACGGCGAGTCTCCAATTTTTATTGCCCCAAGTGGGTCTCTTGGGGCATTATTCTCGTCTCGGGGAGCCTCTAGATTGACCTCCACGGTTGATTTTGCTACTTTTTTTCCTTGAGATGAAGCATCTTTAGTCTTTGCCAACTCGAGGACTCCACCCGAGTCTCGTCCCGAGGCCCCGTCAGCTCGCTGCAGCATGTCTTTGGCCCTACCAGCTCGGCGGTCTTTTGAGCCTCACTGCTCATCTCTACTCGGGCCACCAGCTCGGAGTCATTGTCTTCTTCTTCCTCTTCCTCTCTTAGGAGTTGAAGTGTCTCCGCGGGCAGGGAAATGGTGTCCTTTTTCGGATTTCGAGCCACTCTTTTCTTGGGCTCTGGATCTTTGGAGGTTGAGGTCCTTTTTCTCTTTGTCTCCTTCACCGGCTTCGGTATCGAAATTGAAGTCTATTTCCTACCAGATGAGGGTCTCATGACTACATCTTTCTCGAGACCTGCAGGAAAAGAAATTGAGTAAGTACGGG
The DNA here is from genome assembly GCA_005239525.1 of Nicotiana knightiana. Lineage (NCBI taxonomy): Eukaryota > Viridiplantae > Streptophyta > Magnoliopsida > Solanales > Solanaceae > Nicotiana > Nicotiana knightiana. The sequence goes on along the minus strand of ML394319.1, from coordinate 19,202 downwards.
AAGAATTTTTTAACAAAATCATCAAATACATGAAAGGAACTTACCATTATTTTTGGCCTCCCATCGGCCTTTCGATAAGTCGCGCTATGCACATTCAGCATACGTCAAAGTTGAGACTAGGTTCCTGACCCAGATCTTGAGGTCAGGGATGGCACCGGGCATCCAAGCAGCGACTATATCGAAAAAGAACATCGATAAGAGAAAGTGGAGAAGTAAAGTAAAAAATAGAAACTAATAATGGATCGTACTTACATTTCATATTCCACCTCTCGGGGAATGGCATCTTCTCGCCAGAATCAGGTCTGAGGTCCTCACCCTGACGAATCGACTCATCCAGCCTCGATCCTTGTCCTCGTCTCTGCTGGAGATGAAAACTTTGGTGGCTCGATGTTGGAGCTTTATTAATCCACCTCGATAAAGTTGGGGGTTGTATAACCTGATGAGGTGGTCGAGGGTGAAGGGGAGCCCGTCGACTTTGCTCGAGAAAAATTAGAGCAATATGAAGATCCTCCAGAAGGAGGGATTAATCTGACAGAGGGTCACCTGGTACCTTTTGCAGAAGTCCACGATGATTGGGTCGAGAGGACCCAACGTGAAAGGGTAAGTGTAAACACTCAAGAACCCTTCCACATGGGTGGTAATATCCTCCTTTGGGGACGGTATCACGACCTTTTTGTTCAGCTAGTTACACTCCTTTTTCACTTTTTCGGGAAGATCCTTGGGTATCGAGCATATGTATCTCGATACCAGTTCGCAACGACTAGGGACCGACGATGTTTTATCGATCTTGAAATCAGAGCTAATAACACACCCCCTAGGAATACATTCTTCAAGGCGTGGTTCCACCGGGTTTTTTCGCCAGCCGGCAGAGAGGATAAAGCGTTTTATTTTTTAGGCACAATTTTTAACGTTTTCGCCATCTGATTTGAGTTTGAAGAAAGAGGAAGACAATGAGATTTGGTGCTTTGAGAAGGGGTTAACAACGAAACTTGAAGATTTGCAGATGGAAGGATTTGAAAAATGCAATGAACTCTGAAGACTAGTATAGAAGAGTTTGAAAGTAAAGTTTGAAAGAGAGGAAAATATGTCTATTTGTGGATTTCACGGCGACAGTTCAAAGTTACTAGTGGCCGACCGTCAACTGACACACATCAATAACAGGGGGAACTATACCGACGATACATTTCAGTCACCTCTATCGCTTACGTCACGGAGATGACATCATGACAGGTCGAGGTAAAGGTCGAAGGCTCAATTCGTTTCTTGTCATTATACTCCAAAACACGAGGGGACTATCTGTATACAGTTAAAACGAGGCCTGCCCAATTTTACTGATTGACCAAAACCAGGGAGATGTATTGTAGGTCGACCCCATCGTAGATCAGACCGAGGCACGAGGAAAAAGTATCGAGTTTAGGATTCGAGGTACCCGTCGAGATCGAGACCAGTAAGAATCGAGACCAAACAAGGTAGACATCGGGCAAGACCGAAGATAGCGTAATAACAGAAGGCGAGATATCCATGATTGGTCGACGATCATGGAAGAAATCTCGAAACGGATCAAATCAGAAACGGTTATTTAGCTAATCATTGGATTCCCTTCTGTAATTAGAATTGTACCATAATAAGAATTCATCTATTATATAAAGGGGAATCCTAATCATTTATAACAAATTATTCTCACACATCAGAGCAATATAACATTTTTTTCTCGCTTATACTCTCTTGTTCATCAGCTTACTTTATACTTTATTATTTTGGTATAAGTCAGTTCGGGGGCACTCTAGCTCGAAGGCTGAATTATATTCCAACATTGGTTTACTTTATTTTATTGTTAATTTCTATTATTAATCTTCATATTTATCAATTGGTATTAGGTGAAATCACGTGTCCTCAAAACCACTAATAAGTTTAATTGTTATCTAATTTTGAGGGTAAACACTAACAAATTACCAACCGATTCTTTTGAATAAATTTAACAATCGATTACCAACAGATTGCTTGTCAAATTTTACAATCGATCAATTCAATTTGTAAATATTGCGGGAGAAAATTGGCGCGTAATTTAGCGGCATTTTATCAACATATTACTAACAAATTATATACTAACAAATAATTCGGTTGGCAAATTACCAAATGAATTACAAATTCGTTGGTAAATATTGCCGGGAAATGTGGAGCCTTATTTAGTAACAAAATACTAACGGATGGCCGACGGATTTTACTAACTGATCATAAAACGACGTTAAAATTGCTAATGGAACAAAATTCACTACTAAAATAGCCCACGGATCCTCAATCGGTTGAATATTTTCCAACTGATTTTTGTTCTTTTGTAAACTTTGCCAATTTATTTCGAATCCCTTGGTAAATAACCATTGAAATTAATAATTCATGGCAAATGTGAAAAATTCAATTTTTAATTTTACACAGGCTCCTAGTTATGGACTTGGAGATCAAGAGGAATAAGAGGACGAGGGCGGAGTGCAGGCAACTTAAGATCAAGTGGGGTAAATTGACCAAGTACAAAGCTTAGGAGTTAGGAAGAAGTTGTTGGCTATGAGGGTATGGATGAGTAGGGGGGATGCGTCTAGTATGCGGTTCACGACTGCGAATTGCATTAGGGTAGCTGCTAGAGAGGTCTGAGGTGTCACGAAGGGCTCTCTCGGGAGTCATAAAGGAGACTGGTGGTGGAATGAAGAAGTCCAAGGTAAAGTGGAAACTAAGAAAGCTGCTTATTTGAAGCTAGTGGAGAGTAATAACAGGGAGGGAAAAAAAGACTTATCGGGAGTGTTACAGAAAGGCAAAGAAAGAGGCAAAGTTAGCAGTTACGGCGGCTAAGAATGCGGCATTTTCTCATTTGTACAAGGAGCTCGGTGGCAAAGGCGGGGACAAGAAGTTGTACTGGTTGGCCAAGGTGAGGGAGAGGAAAGCCCGCGACTTAGACCAAGTCAAGTGCATCAAGGACGAGAATAGCAAAGTATTGATGGACGAGTCACTTATTAGGAGAATATGGTAGACATACTTCCATAAATTGTTGAACAAGGAGGGGGATAGACGCATTGTGCTGGGTGAGTTGGAGCACTCCGAGAGTCGGCGATATTTTGGGCACTGTAGGCGGATTACGGTAGAGGAGGTGGAAGGGTCGATGTGTAAGATGTGCAAGGCAGAGCGATGGGGCCAGACGAAATCCCGATGGAATTCTGGAAGAGCGCGGGGCGAGCAGGTTTAGAGTGGCTCATTGGGCTGTTTAATGTTGTTTTTAAGACGAAGAAGATGCCCGAAGAATGGAGGTAGAGTACGATAGTTTCACTTTACAAGAATAAGGGTGATATCCAAAATTGCAACAATTATAGGGGTATCAAGCTGTTGTTTCACACTATGAAGGTTTGGGAGAAGGTGGTGGAGGCTAGGGTGAGGAGGTGTGTGTCTATTTTCGTGAATCAGCTTGGATTCATACCGGGGCGTTCGACTACGAAAGAGATTCATCTGGTAAGAAGATTAGTGGAGCAGTACAGGGAGAGGAAGAAGGACTTGCATATGGTGTTTATTAACCTTGAGAAAGCGTACGATAAAGTCCCGAGGGAGGTCCTGTTGAGGTGTTTGGAGGTTAGAAGCATTCTGATAACGTGCATTAGGGTGATTAAGGATATGTATGATGATTCTAAGACTCAGGTGAGGACTTTGAGTGGTGACTCGGATCATTTCCTTGTGGTGACGAGGTTGCACCAGGGAAGCTCTTAGCCCGTTTTTATTTGCTTTGGCGATGGATGTACTGTCGCGACATATCCAAGGGGAGGTTCCTTGGTGCATGCTATTTGCCTATGATAAAGTGTTGATTGACGAGACGCAAAGCAGAGTTAACGCGAGGTTGGAGGTTTGGAGACAAACTTTGGAGTCTAAAGGTTTCAAACTGAGTAGAACCAAGACAGAATATTTGGAGTGCAAATTGAGTGACGGGACCCACGAAGAAAACGTAGAGGTAAAGCTTGATGCTCAAGTTATCCCCAAGAGAGCGAGTTTTAAGTATATCGGGTCTATTATCCAAGGTAACAGGGAGATTGATGAAGATGTCGCACATCGCATCGGAGCAGGATGGATGAAGTGGAGGCTCGCTTCCGGTGTTTTATGTGATAAGAATGTGCCGCCAAGACTTAAGGATAAGTTTTATATAGTGCTGGTTCGACCGACTATGCTTTATGGGGATGAGTGTTGGCCAGTCAAGAACTCCCACGTGCAGAAGATGAAAGTAACAGAGATGAGGATGTTGAGATGGATGTGTGTGTGTACTAGGAGATATAGGATTATGAATGAAGCTATCCGGGACAGAGTGTGATTAGCCTCTGTGGAGGACAAGATGCAGGAGTCGAGGCTGAGATGGTTCGGACATGTTAAGAGAAGAAGCATTGATGATCCTATTAGGAGGTGTGAGAGGTTGGAAATGGAGAGTTTGAGAAGAGATCGAGGTAGGACTAATAAGTACTGGGGAAAGGTGATTAGACAGGACATGACGTTGCTTTAGCTCACTAAGGACATGACCCATGATAGGAGGGTGTGGAGGTCGAGGATTAAGGTAGAAGGTTAGTGGGTAGTTTTTAGTTGTTCGCCGATAGTCTTAGTAGCACGCATGTCCCTTCATATTCTTAAATTTTTATTATGTTTGTCACACCTTCTTTTTGCCGAGGGGATAGGGAGTTTTTCCAATTAAAGTGACATTATCGAAATGGGATTATTTAATTAATTTTTAGAGTCGCCACTTGAAATAATTTATGGTGTCCCAAGTCACCGGTTTATTTTAAATTCCAAATCGAGGAAATTTGACTCTGTTTTAAAGTCTGCGAACATAGAAGACCGGGTAAGGAATCCTGTTAATCTGGGAGAAGGTGTTAGGCACTTCTGAGTTTCGTGGTTTTAGTACAGTCGCTTAACTATAAATAATTGGCCTAATTATCTGATTTATTATATTTTTAAAATCTATTGTGCATTTTTAACTTTTTAACCGCTTTTAATAATTTCTGGAACAAGTCACGATGTCGTACACTTGTCATTTTGGTACACATTGCAAATCACGCCACATGAAATGCACCCGTGATTTACGACATGTTTATTTTAATTATTATTTGATGTTATGGCCGGGTCACATAAAATGCGTACTCGAATTGGAGATTATGTATCACGACTATGCCACGGGAATCGTACCCATAATCGTGATGATTTGATTACGCGCCTAAAGCAAACTACGGTGTTTGAAATTATTTAAACTAATTTGAGATGATTGCGAAAGGGCAAGAATTATGGAAATTATTTGTTGTGGAGTAAGTGTAAGATTCAACAGAGAAGGTTTGAAGATGACCATAATTAAGTAACTAAGATTGAATTGGTGCATGAATATTCAAAAGAGGTTTTTATTTGTGGCCAAATTACAAGATGACTAACTAATGAGTTTGTTGTTATTATATATTAAATAGGCAGACCATTGAGGGCATGATAACGATTAATGAACTAATGAATTCAAAGTCCAAAGGACTCCTTAAATTAGTATAACATATTGGGATATGGCCCAAATTAATTCAATTTCGGTCCTTATGGAAACCGTGCATGTTTCAGGTTTTCAGTCACCTTTTATCTCCAATTTCTAAGGATGGGATGAAATAAATATTCAACATTCAGAACACCAGTTTGGAATAAGCATTCAGAATAAAATGAATTACCAAAACGGAGAGAAAAATGCAAATTACAACTAAAATGGCCTTTCAATCAAATTACAACTATAATAAGAATACAATTACATAATCCTACTCATACAATTTACTACACTAAATGAATTTCCATACAACTATCAAAATAACAATTATATTAACACAAACAGCAGGGATCCCCACTGTTTGTTCACTTCGTCACTGCCCAATTTGGGCTTGAAATCTATCCAGTGACTGACTAGCTTTGGCCTCCACATGCTAACATTAAATTAAAGTTACTCCACTCATTTCATAATAGTATAAATTCAGTCATGTACTCAATGCCTACAGAATCTGGGTCATGAATGAAACAGTGTTACTGAAACATTTTACACTTTTAACTTCGAACAAAGGTAATCAAAGCATAAAACACCTCAACAGAAACAATGGTAAATTGTCTTCAATCATGTAAATCAGACTTGCACATTTTAAAACACACAAGACCACACAATGATTTCTTCCTAAACAACAATGCAATTACAACTACATTAAGTGTTTCATTACCTCAAAAACAAGACTACATCTATTGGAAATCAAAATATTACCTTAGTTAACAGCAAGACAAAAGAAACAGAAAATAGATCTCTGAACTTGCAAAACAGCTAATCTTGATGAGGGATCAAACACAGTACTTAACAATAGCAAATTTGGAATTCAAGTGGAATCCCTGAAGGTGTTTTTTCAGTATTCTGCTTTCAAAAAAATCCAAGGGAAATATGAAGAGAGTGGGCCTGCCTGTCCAGCAGGCCAGGCCCAAGTTTGAAGGAAGCTTATGCTTACAGTCTTGGCCACTCAAATAAACATCAAAATTAAGCAATTTAACAAACTCACTACAAATTGCAATTAAAGCCTAAATACATTAAGTCTCACCACTAGATGCTAATCAAATCATGTTTAATTGGTGAAACAGTGATAACTAAAAATAAATCACAGAAAGAAGGAAAGAGATATACCAATTTAGCAAGATCAAGATAAAACAATTCTGGTGATGATGAATCGATCGACTCTTGATGATTCGAAATGGTCCAAAATCAACGTTAATGGATTGCTCTTTTCAAAAGCAATCAATCAACGTAAAATTTGAGCCAAATCGAATTAAATTTAGAGGAAAAAACTGAAAGGGGCAAAACTAAGTTTTTATGAGATTTTAGATCTAAAATTAGAGAAATTCGGGTGATTATTTGGGGAAATTGGTGGGGGATAAGGTTCAGGAAGGTGTGGGGAGTATATGGTGTCAATTTAGGGTGTCGTTGCCGCCGTAATTCCGGCGGGCAACGGGCGGCGGACGGCGGACGGCGAACGGCGGTTGAGAGGTAAGGTTATTAGAAGATGAGAAGTGGGGTCTGTGAGGGATTTGGGGGTTAGGGAGGGGGTCTTTAGGACCCAAATATGAAAATGGGGGTTTAGTTTAGAGCCATTGGATCATAGGAAATGAAAGGCTGAGATTAACCGTTTCAAAACGGCGTCGTTTTGGTTTATTAGGGGACTGGGCTTGTTGGGGGGACTTAGGCTAGGGGAATGGTTAAGGATTTGGGGGATCGGCCCATTCCGGTTTTTGCAACACAAATTGACCCCTTTCTTTTTTTACTCTCTTTTTTTCTTTGATTTTAAAACTTAATAAAATCCTAAGCAAACTAAAATCCTAACTTAGATAATTAAGTTACTCATTATTTTAAAACCTACTCATTATTTCTATTATTTAGATAATTAATTAACCTAAAACTAATGAAAGAAAAATTAATAATTTGAAACTAAAACCTAAAAATATAAGAGCCTATGGTATTTTGTGATTTTTGTTTAATAATGAAATTAATTAACAACTTAATCCTAAAAATACAAATAAGAACCTAAAATGCATTACATGAAGTTTTGAACATGTTTATGGTATTTTCCATGACTTTAAAATATTAAAAGTGCACAAAATGCAACTAAATGCAAACAATTAACAAAAAACAAATTCCTACGAATTCTTTAATAATTAAAAACAATTAAGAAAAATCCATTTGTGAATTTTGTAGTAGTATTTTAGTCGGGCAAAATCACGTGCTCACAGCTGCCCCTCTTTGCTCGGAAACATGAAGAGTTTTTGGGCAAAGATAAAGTGAGCAATTACGAGCGATTTTTGCCCGTTTGCATACTCCATGGGAAGCACTTTGAAAAAGTTTGACTGAACCTTGTTTCAGAGGCTGCCTACATATCCTTGGCTATAAAGGAATCTCGTCAGTGTAGTTCTGGAAGTTTTGGTAGTTGGGACTACTGAGAAGCTGTGATTTCACTGTTGTTGTTATTGCTGCTGAGCTCCTTATTACATCAAAGTCAAAATGAAAAATACTAACTAAGCGTATCGGCTACGAGTTACAAGATTCCTATCTATGAGTCTTTTGAAGCTTGATCTTGAGTCTTGGCTGGTTCTTCATATAGACTCTGATCTGAACCTTGATGCTCGCTAGCTGCAGGTGCTAGTTCGTTCTTCTTCAGCTTTTCGGATCACGACGGGACTTGCAAAGCTCATGAATTTAGTCATGTCTTGAGCAATCCACATCTTGTCTCCACTTCTACATTTTGGATTCACTTATATTCTTTTCCTTTCTTTATTTTGGATTGAGACTTCTTTTGGTCATCTCGAACCCTTGTCGACTCGCATTCTTGAGGCGAGCTTCTGCTACTTCTAACTTGAATTGACAACAGGACTGGAGGTTGCCCCTATTCTTCAGGCGGGATCTTGTTGTCTCTGACTTGGGCTTGAAATGAATTCTGAAATGACTTCCCTTCATCTCTAGATGGGCGCCTGCTACTACAGCAGAATAGACATAACAAAAGAAATTTTTCTGCCCCAGTTTGCACTAGGAAGATTTGTGAGTTATTAGCATAATTATAAATCACTTATGCTATTGATGAAGGATGCAATGATGAGAGTAAAATTGAAGACTCGACTAGGATGTGCATCTCTTGTGAGTAAAACTAAGAAAAATTTCGACTAGCAAATGCGTCTGCTAAAGAAAACCTTAATGACCCCAACTAGGAAGCGCGTCTCCTAGGGATGAACTCAAACGACCCAAACTAGAAAGTGTGTCTCCTAGGAGTGAAATCTCAATTTAGAAAGTGTGTCTCCTAAAATAATAACCTGCAAGACCCATATTAGGAAGTACGTCTCTTACAGGTGAAACTTGAATGAACCAAACTAGGAAATGTGACTCCTAGGGGTGAGACATGAATGAATCAAACTAGGAAGTGCGTCTCTTAGGGTGAAACTTGAGTGAGCCAAACTAGGAAGTGCGTCTCCTAGGGGTGAGACATGAATGAATCAAACTAGGAAGTGTGTCTCCTAGGGGTGAAACTTGAATGAACCAAACTAGGAAGTGCGACTCCTAGGGGTGAGACATGAATGAATCAAACTAGGAAGTGCATCTCCTAGGGGTGAAACTTGAATGAACCAAACTAGGAAGCGCATCTCCTAGGGGTGAGACATGAATGAATAAACTAGGAAGTGTGTCTCCTAGGGATGAAACTTGAATGAACCAAACTAGGAAGTGCGTCTCCTAGGGCTGAACTTAAATGACCGAAACTAAGAAGTGCATCTCCTAGGGGTGAAATCTCAATTTAGGAAGTGCATATCCTAAAAGTGTATCCTGAAAGACCCAGACTAGGAAGTGCATCTACTAGGGGTGAAACTTCAATGACTCAAACTAGGAAGTGCATCTCCTAGGGGTGCAATCTCAATTTAGGAAGTGCGTCTTCTAAAAATATATCCTGAAAAACCCAGACTAGGAAGTGCGTCTCCTATGGGAGAAACTTCAATGACTCATACTAAGAAGTGTGTCACCTAGGGATGAACTTAAATGACCCAAACTAGGAAGTGCGTGTCCTAGGGGTGAAATCTCAATTTAGGAAGTGCGTCTCCTAAAAGTATATCCTGAAATACCCAGACTAAGAAGTGCGTCCCCTAGGGGCGAAACTTCAATGACTCAAACTAGGAAGTGCGTCTCCTAGGGGTGAAATCTCAATTTAGGAAGTGCGGCTCCTAAAAGTGTATCCTGAAAAACCCAGACAAGGAAGTGCGTCTCCTAGATGTGAAACTTCAGTGACTCAAACTAGGAAGTGTGTCTCCCAGGGATGAACTTAAATGACCCAAACTAGGAAGTGCGTCTCCTAGGGGTGAAATCTCATTTTAGGAAGTGCGTCTTCTAAAAGTATATCCTGACAGACTAGGAAGTGCAACTCCTAGGGGTGAAAACTTTAACCTAAAATTAGGAAGTCCATCTCCTAAAGAAATAAAATCTAAAAAACCCAAACTAGGAAGTGCATCTCCTAGATTTGAGATTGAGCTTGCGGAAAACTATAAACTAAGCTTGACTAAAGTAAAAACTGATCCTACTCTCTAGGAGGAACGCCTGAACTTAATGAAAACTAAGACTAATATCTTAAGGAAACTAAAAACTGACTCTTTTCTCTAGGCGGGACTCATGATCTCAAGGAAAGCCAAAGATTCCTCTCAACTAGGGAAAATGCCTAGGAGGTATGGTTCTTCTCAACTAGGGAAAATACCTAGAAGATGTGATCTTCTCAATAGACTTTGCGTAAGCAGAATTGGGGGCATTACACCTGACAAATTTAAGTTTCCAAGCTTTGATTGGGACACGGTCTTCGTCCCTATTTCAAACAAAGAAAACTTGTGAGTTTAATACATGGGGGTGGGTTTGTGGCCTTGACCTTGAAGTCGACTGCTTCTACACTTGCCATGATAACTTTGATTTCAATTTGGAAGACCTTGCATGTTATTGACTAACCATTTATGTCAACCCTTATCACAGAAAACACCTTTGATCCATTCGAGCCCAATATCCTCTATCTATTGCACTTTGCTCATGAATTGACATTTACCGAACCTTTACATTACACATGAATCCCAAAGCACGTTTGTTGTTACCAACTCGGTGTGCATACTGTTCTTTCCTGACTTATGCCACTTTGATGTGCTAGCCAGATTTCGTTTGTGTAACTGAAAAGCTGGTAGCAAATTTTGAAGTCATTTCTCACTTGTTCTGACCAAACGGACTCAAAAAGAGGACATGAACAAAGCAAAAGGAACAGAGTAAGGAAAATGGAAATAGATGATATCTAACAAGAAAATTACAAAGTAGAAACTTATAAGATGTGGATACCAACTCTAATGACCATGACATGCACTTTTGGATTAAGTGGCCTAATCTGTCAAGCAAGTCTAATGTTCAACTCTTGTTATACCTCTTCGCCTTGAAACTGGGCTTCAATGCTCCGATTATCCTATCTTATTCAAGATCCTTATTCGACTTGTAGTGCCCGAAGGGTTTTCACCATCAAGCCTCTCTCATTTTGCTCTTTCTCTCAACTCAACGTCGCCTTACAGTGCCGCGAGGGTTTTCACCAATAAGACTCTCTCATCTTGTTCTTTTCTTCTTATTTTCTCCGATTCTGCAGATGGCAAGGCATTGACCATAGTACAAACATCATATTCCCCTGGCATGTCTAACTCGGCACTCTCAAGGATTATCTGGGAGGTCTTTTTTGGACTGTAATATGGATTTAGGACAGGGTTAGAAAGAAAGGATATCATGAAGGCTCAAAATAATTAAAACAACAAGGTTAATTTATTTACAACTTTTGGAATCCATTTTCAAACTTCGCCCCAATTTCTAAAACAAGAGAATTTGATTTTTTTTTAGATGGAATTTCTAAGAAAAACTGCCTCATTCTTGATTTTGTGGGATTATGAAAAATTTTATTTGGTGCAACCAAACCTTAAGGCTTCCTATGTATCTTGTGGTGACAAGAATCAGGTCGAACATCGTTCAAAAAGATACTTTTTGTTGCTTTTCCCTTTCTTTTTTTCTTTTTCTCTTTTGTTTTTTTTTTCTTTTTTCTTTTTCTTTTGGAATGAACTTTCTAAAACAAACATATGAGGACATGAATTTTTCTTTATGACTTTAACTTGGTTCCAAAAGTGGGGAGGTCAAGAAAATTAGCATAGGCTCAAAAGGGTACCGAATGATATAAAGTGTTTGGGTAACTGAAAGAGGGCCTCCTAATCCCTGAAAATGCCAAGTACAACACATGCAACCTGAAGATGAAAAAGGAAGATCATGCGCAACATTTCTTTTGCAGCTTCGGCATTGATATCACTGATATGCCTTCCACCTTTTTTAGTGCCTTGTCAAGTACAGAACTCTCATTGGGTGATTTCTTCTTCACAATGGATACCCTCCGTTTGTTTGGAGCAAAATCCCTTGGCTCTATCCGGTTACTTGAGATGCACTTGAATTCAAAGTAGCTGCTTCAAATTGTCTGGGATGCATTCTCTTGTAACAAATTCTTGTTGTCTCATTAACTTCCTAAACTACTTGCCCCAGTTTCACATAATTCGGGCTTTAAATAATTTCAAAATGTCCAAATCTTTACTTATTCTTCTTAAATGTTCATCTTCAAAACTTGTGTCCTTGCTTCATGATTAGACTAACTTTCAAGACCAGGTCGAGAATTATACGTGTATGTCATATCACTAGAATCAACATGAAAAGCACTATAAAAGGAAAAAAAAAAGAACTAATCAAAAGCTTACTAGAAATAACAAAAAAAAAAGATTGCATTAGCCAGACGGTGAAAGGGTTTGAACAACAAAACAAGCAAAATAAATCAGGGTTACAACCTTGGAATAAACCTAGATAACACTAAATGAGTTACTACGACCAAACGAACTAGGAAAAATAAAAGGATAGAAGGGTTTGAGTCACAAGACAATATCCGAACTACAACCCTGAAATAACTCGGATAACAGAAATGACAACAAAATAAACCACCAGGACTCCTCCCCGGCTAACCTAGAAAGGAGCGTTTTTCCAATTACCAAACTCGACATCTAGCCACTGAATTCCACATTAATAGTACCAAGACCATTACCAATTTCAATTACATTGACCTCAGCAAATAACTTTTGGGTCCCTTTTGCCGACTCGTTCTTAAGATCAACTTCTGGAACCGAGACTGATAGCGCTGAAAACTTTGCGGCAAGTTGTCCCCCAAGGAGCTCAGAAGAGTTCTCATATTCCTTTTCAACACAAATCATGCCCACAATATGAGTCTCATTATGAACATTCACTGGACTTTGGCTAGTATCCGCGGCATCTAGATTTTGCACGGTAATGTCACCCGCATCAATGAGCTTCTGGACTGCTCTTTTCAGATGCCAACACTTTTATAAGTCGTGCCCCGGGGCATTAGATCAATATGCACACCTTTGAGAATAATCAAAATTCTTAGAAATGGGATTCAACATTTTTAGCTGAATCGGCTTCAACATGTCCAATTGCCTCAGCCTTTTGGAACAAACTGGCATATGATTCTCCAATATGAGTGAAAGACTTTTCTCTTTGTTGTTGCCTTCTCATTTTATACTCCGGCCTTGGTTGGAACCTCTTTCGGGTAGGTAGTTTATATGCTTGTAGAGGTGGGTAAGAAATTTGTGGAGGCGGTGCAAGCCATTGCGGGTCTCGTAGATGTGGAGCATATGGAGATGCATTGTGGATAGAGTACTGGGAAGGTGAGGTATGATTTGGGGATTTTGTGGAGGAAAGTAGCATTGGGAAGGATTATCTGGAGTACGAGGGTATTCATGGGGTCGATATTGAGGCTGAAACCGTTGAGCAGGAATGCCCACTGGATCATGTCGTTGTGGGGCTCAGCAACATCTTTTCTATCAATCGGAGGACTGACCCAAGTAACTTGTTCCTTCCATCTGAGCCAAAACTCCCTAAAACTTCCCTCGGGTTTCTTTTCCATCTGAGATAGGAAGGAGCGGTCTGGGATAATATCTACATTGTACTGATAGTTCCGAACAAAATCTTGAGCCATGTCACCCCATGCATGCCACTTACTAACATCTTGACGAGTATACCACTCCAAGTCTTCCCCACTCAAAGTCTCACTAAAATACGCCATCAACAATTTGTCTTTCCCGCAAACGCTTCTCATTTCACTGCAATAACCCTTCAGATGGGCTACTGGATCTCCACGCCCATCATACAAGTTAAACTTTGGCATTTTAAACCCCGCATGCAGATGAAAATCCTGAAACATACACAAGTCGTTGTAAGACATGTTATTTCCCATCCCTTGCATGTTCTTTAAGGATTGTTCTATACCTTTCAGCTTTCTGGACATCTCATATCGCTCTTCTTTCCTTATGAACTTTTCATTCTCAAAATGAGGCTCATTCTGAGAGCTAGAATTACATGAGTCTGGGACCTGACGGGCCAACTCTGAGGAGTAGTCTGGGTATCAAGAGGTTTGAACTGGTGTTCACTGTTGTATCTATGAAATAAAGGTTGTTGAGAATTTGTGATAGTGGGGATAGTGGATATGACATAAGGGCTATTTTTAGGAAAGGTAGTTGGAGGACGAACGATAGAGCTACTAGGGAGGTTAGGAAAGCTACGATAAGTGGGAAAATCTGGAGAATATGGTGGATCATTTGACACTATGACCGGAGCTTAGGTCAGGGTAGCATCTAAGAAGCTAGGTGGTGGCGAGGGTGGTGCCTTCCCAGTCATCCAAGTATGATACATGTCCACTATGTGTTGTCTCAACATCCTTACCTCTTCAACCAACACAGCTTCTTGTTCAACCAATTGCTTTTGGGCACCATTATCAACCAACTCAATTATGTTGTCGTCTGCCATTGCCCTTCGACTTGTGTTGTAGGGATGAGTTGCCTTAAGAACCACAAACCAACCACCCTTCTACTCAATGAAGATAACAAAGAGGGACAAAATGAAGTCATCACGTTAGCGTTAGGGAATTTAACATAAGATAATCTCACATTATATGCAATGCACCTAATCACAATTGTTGGTTCTAAAATGACTTCGAGGGTGCGAAGTCAACTTGGCATTATCCCAATTTTACTTCTCTTGCCCTTGTCTTCTTCATTTCCCCTCTTGCGCTCCTTGATTTGCTAATTTTCTTTCCTCTCTTTTTCTTTCTGATTATCACTCTTTTCTTTCCTCTCATTTCTCACATCCCATAACTTCATCTCTTTTATTTATTTATTTTTTATTTCAAAAAACGATTCGATCGAACCCTATATAGGTTTCCTACGTATCATGTGGAGACATGAATTAAATCTTGCGTAGTTCGGAAAGATCAGAAATAAAGTAAATAAGTTAACTCTTTTTTTTTTTTTGGATTTTGATTTTTTTTAATTGCGAATCCTTTTGGGGGGGGGGGGGAATCCAGAAGAAAAACCTCTAAAGAAGAAAGAAAATATTTTTGAATTTTTGGACTTTTATGTTAAAATTATGAAAGAACAACTTCTAAAGAGAATAAGAAAACATTTTTGAATCTTGAAGATTCTTTTCAATTTCCGAAAGAAGAATGAAAATATTTTTGGATTTTGAGAAGAAATTAAAAGAAAATATTTTTTAATTTTTAAAAAATTGGGTCTAAAAGAAAACTTTCTAATGAAGGACGTAAAGGAAAATATTTTTGATTTTTTTTTAAAATTGTGGTCTCAAAGAAAGACTTTTCTAAAGGAGGAAGTAAAGGAAAATATTTTTGGATTCTAAAAGTTAGGGGCAAGAACCGATGAGGTTTGCCTACGTATCTCACATCCGGTGAGAATCTGACCCCCGTAGTTTTTCCATTTTGACGGAACAGAGGAAACGTGACTTTTTGAAAATATTGGTTTATTTTCTTTCTCTTTTTTTTAAGAAAATTTTTGGCAGAGTTCCGAAAATTTTCAAATACCTACCTCTCACTCTTGATTATTTTTCTCTTTTTTTTCCACTTTTTTCCCTTTTTTTTCTTTCCCTATTCTAGAAGCAGTCAACATGCAAGTCGAAACAAACAGATACGCAAGTAGCACATAAGATTCATCAGGATAGTGTTTTAAATAGGTACAACTGTCCTAGACGGACCCAACTCCTGTGTTGAGTTCCCAAAGTCAAATGCACGTGATGCAAATAAACATACCTACTAGGGATCCGACATGAGGCTATGTCATTCTAGGTTTAAATCCTAAGTGTTTTGTTCTAGACCAGGCTTACCCGGGCGGACGACTCGAGCAGAGGGGAGGCAACATACCGGTAACCAAAAGGCCATCCGACTTTGTAACTGATCCGATCCTCATTCTAAAATTAGGATATGACACTAACAGAAAAGAAACCACACCAGCGTGCACTTCCCAGAAGATTTAGAAGACTCAGAGAGAAGAAGTGTTTTGCAACAGCTTTATATACAGTTCAAACAATATCAAAGCGGTATTTAGCATATTAGGCTCAAACAAGTAATATCAGACAATCACAAGTAGCCAAGTATAACAGTTATTCTAAGCTCGAATTCTTGAACCTTGAACCAGAGATTCTGGGTTCGATCCCCAGTAGAGTCGCCAGAGCTGTCACACCTCCTTTTTCCCGAGGGGATAGGAAGTTTTTTCAATTAAAGTGACATTATCGAAATGAGATTATTATTTAATTAATTTTCAGAGTCGCCACTTGGAATAATTTATGGTGTCCCAAGTCACCAGTTTATTTTAAATCCCAAATCCAGGAAATTTGACTTTGTTTTAAAGTCTGCGAACACAGAAGACCGAGTAAGGAATTATGTTAACCCGAAAGAAGGTGTTAGGCACTCCCGAGTTATGTGATTTTAGCACAGTCGCTTAACTATAAATAATTGGCATAATTATCTGATTTATTACATGTAAACCTATTGTGCATTTTCAACTTTTTAACCGCTTTTAATTATTTATGGAATTATTTTTGGAACAAGTCACGATGTCGTACACTTGTCGTTTTGGTACACATTGCAAATCGCACCACATGAAATGCACCCGTAATTTACGACATGTTTATCTTAATTATTATTTGAAGTTATGATCGGATCACATGAAATATGCACCTGAATTAAGGATTATGTATCACGACTATGCCACATGAACCGTACCTATAGCCGTGATGATTTGATTACGCGCCTAAAGCAAACTACGGTGTTTGAAATTATTTAAACTAATTTGAGATGATTGTGAGAGGGAAAGGATTATGGAAATTATTTGTTATGGAGTAAGTGTAAGATTCAACAGCGAAAGTTTGAAGATGACCATAATTAATTAACTAAGATTGAATTGGTGCATGAACATTCAAAAGAGGTTTTTATTTGTGGCCAAATTACAAGATGACTAACTAATGAGTTTGTTGTTATTAGATATTAAAGAGGGCAGACCATTAATAGCATGATAACGATTAATGAACTAATGAATTCAGAGTCCATTGGACTCCTTAAATTAGAATAACATATTGGGCTATGGCCCAAATTAATTCAATTTCGGTCCTTATGGAGACCGTGTGTGTTTCAGGTGTTGAGTCACCTTTTATCTCTAATTACTAAGGATGGGATGAAATAAATATTCAACATTCAGAACACCAGTTTGGAATAAGCATTCAGAATAAAATGAACTATCAATACAAAGAGAAAAATACAAATTACAACTAAAATAAGAATACAATTACATATACTCATACAATTTACTGCACTAAATGAATTACCATACAATTATATTAACGCCGCCTGGGCTAATTAACACAAACAGCAGGGATCCCCACTGTTTGTTCACTTCGTCACTGCCCAATTTGGGCTTGAAATCTATCCAGTGACGGATTTGATCAACGGGTAATCAAATCCAATGACTGACTAGCTTTGGCCTCCATATGCTAGCACCAAATTAAAGTTATCTCATTCATTTTATAAGCCAATACTTAAATGAAGAAATAGTATGGAAGCTTACAGAATCTGGGTCATGACTAAAATAGTGTTACTGAAACATTTTACACTTTCAACTTCGAACAAAGGTAATCAAAGCATAAAACACCTCAACAGAAATAGTGACAAATTATCTTCAATCATTTGAATCAGACTTGCACAATTTAAAACATGCAAGAACACATAATGATTTCTGCCTAAACAACAATGCAATTGAAATTAAATTAAGTATTTCATTACTTCAAAAACAAGACTACATCTATTGGAGATCAAAACAATACATTAGTTAACAGCAAGCAAAAGAAACAGAAAATAGATCTCTGAACTTGCAAAAATAGCTAATCTTGATGAGAGATCAAACACAACACTTAACAGCAGCAAATCTGGAATTCAAGTGGAATCCCAGAAGGTGTTTTTCAGTTTTATGCTTTCAAAATATCCAAAGGAAATATGAAGAGAGTGAGTGTTTTGAGAGAGAAATCTAAGTGATAAACCGTCCGAGAATGGGAGGAGAAAACCCCTTATATAGAGTAAGAATATGCTCTATAAGATAAAGCCTAGAAAAGGATAAGGCATCTTTTCCTAATCAATTTTGACAGTTGTTCTTTTTAGAAGCTTCTCTCATAATAGATTAGATTCTTTTTATTCACACCCCTGAATTTTCTCAAATCTTGCAGTACTTTGCTGAAATCTGTCTGGGCCTTTGGCAAATAGGCCCATATTTCCCCTACCCGAATTCCACATTCAATGGGCCTGCCTGCCAACAGGTCAGGCCCAAGTTTGAAGGAAGCTTATGCTTACAATCTTGGTCACCCAAGCAAACATCAAAATTAAGCAATTGAACAAACTCATTACAGATTGCAATTAAAGCCTAAATACATTAAGTCTAACCACTAGACGCTAATCAGATCATGTTTAATTGCTAAAACAGTGATAATTAAAAATAAATCACAGAAAGAAGGAAAGAGATATACCAATTTAGCAAGACCAAGATAAAACAATTCTGGCGATGACGAACACTAGCCGAGCAATGGCGAATCATCCGACTCTTAATGATTTGAAATGGTCAAAAATCAACGTTAATGGATTTCTCTTGTCAAGAGAAATCAATCAACGTAAATTTCGAGCCAAATCAAATTAAATTTAGGGGAAAAAATTGAAAGGGGTAAAACTAGGCTTTTCTGAGATTTTAGATCTAAAATTGGAGAAATTCGGATGATGATTTGGGGAAATTAATGGGGGATAAGGTTCAGGAAGATGTGGGGAGTGCATGGTGTCAAATTAGGGTGGTTTGGGGTGTCGCCGCCGCCGCCGCCGTAGGCGATTTTCGGCAGGCAACGGACGTCGATTGAGAGGTAGGGTTATGAGAGAGATGAGAAGGGGGTCTGTGAGGGATTTGGGAGGTTGGGTGGTCTTTACGACAGTAATAAAGAAATGGTGGATTAGTTTAGAGCCATTGGATCATAGAAAATGAAAGGCTGAGATTAACTGTTTCAAAACAGCGTCGTTTGGTTTATTATGGGCTGGGCAGGTTGGGGGGAATTGGGCTAGGGCGGATGGTTAAGGATTTGGGCCTCTTAGAGACCGGCCCAGTCCGATTTTTGCAACACAAATTGGGGCGATTTGCAGTCATGCCCTACATAGCAGCCACCTTTTAACCTATACCCTATTTTTAAA